>APFE031454606.1:0-11655 GCA_000404065.3 Pinus taeda
TTGCACCCGGTAACTAAGACTTCCCAGGAGGTCACCCATCCCAGAACTCCTCTGGCTCAAGCGCGCTTAACTGTGGAGTTTTTTCCCACAATCAAGCCCACTTAGCTTGCTACCCCATTTGCAAAACCTTAGCAAGTATTGTGCCTCATGAACCATTCAAGTAGAGATCCCTTGACTCTTTTTGAATTTAAGTATGGCGGTTTATGCAGTGCATTATATTAGATATCATTTTGGGATTCAACTGCGTTAAGTAAGTCATTCACGTATGACCATTTCCATGAGAGGTAGTCGTAACTGACTAATTTCTCATGATTTTTTTTTGAATAGTTCACTTAGCACTCATTGCATCGGGTGATGCTCACAGGGGTGAAGAAGTGGGATTGAAACTAGTGAAATGTGGAGAACGAATCACATAGCATCAATCATCACTTCCGGGGCTTGCACCCGTAACCAGGACTTCCCAGGAGGTCACCCATCCCAGAACTCCTCTGGCTCAAGCGCGCTTAACTGTGGAGTTTTTCCCACAATCAAGCCCACTTAGCTTGCTACCCCATTTGCAAAACCTTAGCAAGTATTGTGCCTCATGAACCATTCAAGTAGAGATCCCTTGACTCTTTTTGAATTTAAGTATGGGGGTTTACATAGTGCATTATATTAGATATCATTTTGGGATTCAACTGCGTTAAGTAAGTCATTCACGTATGACCATTTCCATGAGAGGTAGTCATAACTGACTAATTTCTCATTATTACTTCTTCTTCACTGATTATTATTAGAGTGTGTCTTATTAGTTCATCAAATAACTACCAAAACAAAGAGATAAGAACACAAGATGTTGGCTTCCTGCTAGGGCCAAAACCTCTCCCTCTTGGAAAGGAAAACCCACATAAAAGTCTTCTTATAGAGATTCCATTTGACGAATACCAAGACCATTGACAAAATTGACTTAAGATTACCTCCAAGATACTTATCACTATCCCCTGCACTGTTCGGCCTTCAATCCACAACCTATAGACTTTATGTCACTGTACTCCTTCAGTTTTCGGTTTCCTTATACCTTCATTGTCTTGCCATAATCCTCGGCTCCTCTTCCTCTACTACTACAGTTATTTTCTAAGGAATAAGTTACTTTAATTATGCCACTGTCTTGAGACAGTCCTTCATGTTCTTCGCTATTTTGATGATGATAGGACGGGCTACCGCCGAGAGGATATATGTGTATATACAGTCTTCCGAAAGCTATATCCAAACTTCATTGAGAGTTGTCACTATGTATATATATATAGTCTTTCGAGAGCTATATTCAAACTTCACCGAGAGTTGTCAATGTGTATATATAGTCTTTCGAGAGCTATATTCAAACTTCACCGAGAGCTGTCATGATGTATATGTAAGAGGCAGACTTCATCGAGATATGTATCACCCTTGATCACTGTGTATTGTGTTACTTCTTCTTCGCTGACTATTCTAAGATGATTCGAAGACTTTTGCCTTTGTAATGCCACTTCATGCGTTATATATATGAGTCAGCGTCATACATTAGGCCGACATGTGAACCATAAGTTGGGCCGACATATCAAGGAGATCACTGTCTTCATGAACCCCACTTGCAAGGAATAGTGACACTTGTTTAGAGCATAGATCAAGATGACTTTGACAATACTTATGTTAAGACACCAAATCCTAAAGACATCACGAAAATGTCTTTGACTTATCGTAAACATATCTTGGTCATGAAACCCATGATGCAAGAAATAATAATTGTTTCTTTTCTTTACATAATATTTACAAGTCATAATGAAAACCGAACCTAGTTACATTTTCTTCAACACTCCCTCTTAACTAGGGAGGTATTCATAATGGTACTTGGTCATTCTCAATCTGAAGAATTTCTCATAAGAAGAATCAGATTGGTAAATCCATCTGTATAAAATCATATCAATCAGCATTGTCATAGTGCAAGGCTTTGACTAATAGCTCCATCTCTCTATGAGACCGTGAGCTACAATGTTGGCGAGACCAATGATTTATAAACACGTTCATCATTGTCTCTCAAGGTTCATACCCACCCGGGTGTTCACTGAGTATGACCTTCTAGGACTATTCTTATCTTGGGTTCCTAACCCTCAAAGAATATCGGTCCTCGTGCCTACTCTTATCTTGGATGCTCTACACATCCTCAAAGAGTATTGGATGCCATATGATTACCCAACCCTCCATTCTTTCTTCCCAGGTGAAGACAAGAATGATGTGTCTATCATGTGTCTACATTTCCATTCATGGCCTTCATCTAGACTTACGGTTGTTAGCCCTGGTCTAGTGCATGAAACATGAAATATAAAAACACAGTTGTCACTCCTTTGTAATCAGAAGTGATTTAATTCAAATTCCCTCTTGATCAGGGACCTGTCAAAGCTCCCTCTTAACTAGGGACTCTTCTATATATCAACAACTTCTTCTTCGTGGGTCCTACAGCTGCTTGATCAACTTCTCTCCTTGATGTCATGAAATTTAGTTGAGCTTCTTCCTTGTAGTGTATTAGCCATCCATCACTTTCCTTCTTGGTTCGTTATGTCATTCCTTTCTTCATGGAAAGTGGTATGTCATTCCTTTCTTCATGGAAAGTGGCCTTCTTAAAACACATCTGGAACCTTCGTCATATGGCTACTTCTTCCTCATCATGTTTCTTTTAGGAATTTCCATCCTCCACATGAATGCTAGTTGTACTTGTACTTACAACTCTTGTGCCAGTAGCCCTGCATGAACCCATCTAGATATTATTCAAGAAATCAAAACATAACATTAATTCAAATTGTACCTTTCGAGATTGCTCTTCATCATGACATCTTCATGTAGGTATCAGCATCCTGCATACATGTTGACACATCCCCCAAAGATATCCATTGTCAAGGGTCTTCATCTTTTTCAGACTTTCATCAGAGTCTTCATATCTTTTCAGGAGATTTCCTAGTCAAATCTTCTTGGTCTTTTGGATGTTGATCACCTTCATCATGGTTGCATATCTCACGATCTCTTCATTCCTTACACATTCCTTCCATTTCCAAGAGCTTTCAATCAGGCTTTCTTAGTCAACTACCTCATACTTCATATGAGGACATATTATGTTCATTTCATGCAGTGTGACTTATGCCTTCATGCATTCTTTCAGAGGAGAAGATCCTTTTTCTCTTGATCATGCTTGTCAAGATAGAAGTAATGATCCATGTTACCTGCAACCATATGACATGACATTATAATATTAAATACAAGTATACTTACCTCATTTTACCTTTAGGTCATCTAGGCTTCTTCTAGCAGCTTCCTTGATTGACAAGATCTTCAATCACTTGATCTGCTTTATGTCATCATGTTAAAATTGGCAACTAGGGTCAAACTCCACATGGGTCATCTTATTTATGACAGCTGATATTTTTCTTGGATTTCTCTCTCTGAGAGGTGTAGGATTGATCTAGAGATCATCTGATTCTGACATGTACAAATGAAGTTATGAATTTATTTTGATTATGGACAAATTGTCAAGGTCAACCAGCAAACTTATGTAGGATCAGAAGCCCAACAGTCATGTCTATTCATCCTCAACGTTTGCTATAAATACATGATACCTCACACTCATCTTCTCACATCTCTCTCTCTCCTCATTGATTGGGTACGCATTTCTGGACAGCATCTCTCTCCACACATGCGAAGGATTATGGACAAATTGTCAAGGTCAACCAGCAAACTTATGTAGGATCAGAAGCCCAACAGTCATGTCTATTCATCCTCAACGTTTGCTATAAATACATGATACCTCACACTCATTTGGACACACTCATCTTCTCACATCTCTCTCTCTCTCTCTCCTCATTGATTGGGTACGCATTTCTGGGCAGCATCTCTCTCCACACATGCGAAGGAAAGAAGGACGAATTTTCTATTTTGGGCGTTAATTGCATTGACCAAATTTCAGGGACAGTTTGACCAAGCGTTGACTAGCAGTGTTGACCTGTTTTACTGCGATTTTTGGTGGAGAAATTATGTCACAGCATGTTGCATTTCTAGGCACGAAAATCGAGGAAATTTGTTGACTTTTACATGCGTTGACTGCAACTAGGGCTGACCGCAAGTTGACTGTTTGACCAGATTTTGACTGGACTGATTTCGGACTGTTTTGAGGGTTGATTCATCTTGTTGTTTGGAGGCTGAAGTTGACTGAAGTTGACCAATTTGTTGAGGGTCAAATATGCCATGTTGACCAGTGTTGACTTTTGTGGTTAGGGCTCTTTTGTTATTGTTATAAATTATCAGATTTGCAAATTGTACTATCTCTCTCTGTTGAACTATTGAAGACTATAATAAGAATTGATCAAGGGTTTCCCCACATTGGGGTTTGTCCCTCGCTGGTGCCACATCTTGTGTCGTCTTGTCTTGGCTTGTCTTCTAATGTTTATGTTTATGTTCTATCTGCATTTTACTATCATGTTGATGTGATTGCTAATCTGAATATTAATATTGGGCTAATAAAGAAATTGAAGTAAAATTGCTCTAAAGCATAGAACATACCATTGTTGCCTAAAATTAAGACATCGCACCATCATCCCATGAATTTCATAAGTTGGAGTTCCTGATGAAACACTTGCTTCCTCTCTGGATTAGTGAACCCTCTTATGAGGATTCTATCAGAGAACCTTAAGGATCTTGCATTCCCCATTTGGCATATGTTTCCTTTTTGCCTGAATGTATGATGAGCCTTGTCCTATATGAAATTTGTCTTTCCTTCAATGTTTAATGAGATTCCCAAGAGCTATATCCCTCATGTTTGACTGTCATGGATTATTGTCCCCTTAGTCCTTCATGATTCCCATGGTGATGTCACGAGCTCTTGCTTATAATGCTTCCATGATGCCATGATGCATCTTATTATCATTGTCATATCTTATAATACAAGATGTAGGAGCTTATGATAGGACCTTTTTGTGATGGATACTATCTTACTCATAGGAGAGATTTGTTACTCCCTCTTTCCTTGACCCTTTTCTTCAGCTTCCTCCATCTTTCAGTGATATGATCATCCAAAATCTTTCTATAGCATTGAATCTTAACTATACTTATTTTGTCTTGCTTGAGGACCAACCTCGCTTGCACATAGTTGAGTTATTTTAGCCTTCAATATTTTTGTCATCAACTTGTCCTTCTCTATCTTGCATAAAGACTACAAGTTGCTGAATGAGGTAACCTTCTTGTTCATGGATATTTGTTACCTTGTCAGTGCATCAATGATGGTTGTCTTCATTCCTAGATCTTATATATAAGACCTTGTGAAGATATCCTACATCCTTTGATGCCTTTTTTACTTTCATGTAGATTAGATTTCATTTGACATTCTTTATTGCACCTTAAGAGAATGAGTTTATCATCTACATCATTTTGATGTCTCCAACTTTGCTATGTGAGGGAATCTTTCATAAATGTCCCTTTTCATAAATTCAAGGAAGACCTTTTGATGACTTTAGGACTATGTCTATTCTCCTTCTTCATGCAGGGAATCTTGATAACCCATCCAATTCATAGATGTCCTTGCAATTATGAAGTCATTTAACAAAACTTGATTATAGAATGAAAAGATACTTACTTGTCATGTGAAGATGAAATCTTCACCTTGATGCTTTCTTGAATGATCTCCTTCAATGAGATTCTTGCTTGAGCTGCCTGGTACAATTGAGTTCCAAGATCTTCTTGAGACTTCTTTGCATTGTTCAGCACCAAGCACTATCACTTTTATAATATGTTGAGATTACTTGATTTCTTGACTGTGAGGGTATGATATCGAAATCAAGAATTTTTTAGACCATTGTCATGATGTTGATCCAAGATGTGGCATTGTATTCTCCTTCTGAAGTGATATTGTTGTAATGTATGATGTGATTGTATATCCTTGTGGCCTTGTTGTGATGCTCCTTGCTAGAGTAGAACCTTGCTTGAGTTGACTAGCATGAACAAAGATCTCCTTTGAGACCTTCAAGCACTGTCCAATACCAAGCATTGAAATTGCTTCAGACTTAAGTTATTGAGATCTCTTTGGTATGACATAGATTGTCATGACACCCAATTTGGGCTAGCACCGAAACTGTGAGAGGTGTTGTGTTTTCCTTCCTTTTGATTGCGATCCGAATTCTGAGCACTAGTATTGAGACTTCACTTTGACTGATATTACTTGATCTTGAATTGTCTTGTTGTTGTAGACTGCTTGTTGAAGACTTGATCCTTTAATCTTGACCAAAACCCTCAACTTGTTTTGATGCCCTTTTTGGAGACTGACCCTTGTATGTCTCTTTTGTTGCCCTTCCTTTGACTTTAGCACCTTAGTTCCGATACCATGTTGAAAAATCTAGGGCAAATGTAGTTAATGTGATTCTTCTTAGCATGATAACTGTTTGTAAGGTGTTTTTCCATTTTTCTTATTCCAATCTTCACTGATTATTATTAGAGTGTGTCTTCATTAGTTCATCAAATAGCTACCAAAACAAAGAGACACGAACACAAGATGTTGACATCCTGCCAGGGCCAAAACCTCTCCCTCTTAGAGAGGAAAACCCACATAAAATTCTTCTTATAGAGATTCTAATTGACGAATACCAAGACCCTTGACAAAATTGACTCAAGATTACCTCCAAGATACTTATCACTATCCCCTACATTGTTCGGCCTTCAATCCATAGTCTATAGACTTTATGTCACTGTACTCCTTCAATTTTCGGTTTCCTTATACCTTCGTTTTCTTGTCATAGTCCTCGGCTACTACAGTTCTTTGCTCAAGAATAAGTTACTTTAATCATGCCACTGTCTTGAGACAGTCCTTCATGTTCTTCACTATTCTGATGATGATAGGATGGGCTACCACCGAGAGGAGATATGTGTATATATAGTCATTCGAAAGCTATATCCAGGCTTCACCAAGAGTTGTCACTGTGTATATATATAGTCTTCTGAAATCTATATTCAAACTTCACCGAGAGTTGTCACTGTGTATATATAGTCTTCCGAGAGCTATATTCAAACTTCATTGAGAGTTGTCACGATGTATATGTAAGAGGCAGAATTCACCAAGATATGTACCACCCTTGATCATTGTGTATTGCGTTACTTCTTCTTCGTTCACTGTTCTAAGATGATTCGAAGACTCTTGCGTTTGTAATGCCACTTCATGCGTTATATATATGGGTCAACGTCATACATTAGGTCAACATGTGAACCATAAGTTGGACCGACATATCAAGGAGATCATTGTCTTTATGAAGCCCACTTGCAAGGGATAGTGACACTTGTTTGGAGTATAGATCAAGCTGACTTTGACAATACTTATGTTAAGACACCAAATCCTAAAGACATCAAAAAAATGTCTTTGACCTATGGTAAACATATCTTGCTCATGAAACCCATGATGCAAGAAATAACAATTGTTTCTTTTCTTTACATAATATTTACAAGTCATAATGAAAACCGAACCTAGTTACATTTTCTTCAACAGGAAAGTCTAGGGTTTCTACAACTACAAAGAGGGCTGAAATTGCAAGTCTGTATTGCAGGAGAACAAAGTGAAGAATCTAGTTGTTGGAGAGAATATTCTATCTTGACCTCGTTGACCTTGGGAAGAGTTGTTTTCTCTATGAAGGATCTCTTGAAGAAGTTGAATTAGTGCTTTTGCAGCATCTATAGGGCCAAAGTTGTAGGTCGAAGTTGCTAGAGGAAGTTGCAGGTCAAAGTTGCAGGGTCGAAGCTGTGGTCGAAGTTGCAGCTAGAAGTTGGATGATGCAGGATCAAGTTGTGATATTGGAAGGGTTTACTTGTTACTTGGAGGAGGACTTGGTCTAGGGTTTGGGTCTCTGTTGTCTCATTTGAAGTAGATTCTATAAGAAGAGAGGTTTTCCCATTGGAGGGGTTTTGCCCTGGCTTGGAGCCTAATGCTTGTGTCCACTGTCTTTATTATTTTGCTCTTGATATTTGTTTGATGAAGAAGATCTAATAAAGAAACACAAGAAGAAGAATAAAGTTCACAAGCAAGTATTAAAGTTCAGGAAAATTGGAATTAATAGCTGCCACTTTGCATTTTTCAACAACCCTAAGGCTGAAAATTCACAAGGTTAAGACCCGGGAAACCTCTTTGTGAAGTGAAATTTCCAAAGTTTCATTAATTGCCCTTGCTCCAGAAAAGTTCTACAACCAACATTCCAAATACCCTTTTATTTTGCCTATCGTGTGCTTACCATTGTCATGCTTGAATCACCTATGCCTTCCCCCTATCACACCCATGCTTTAGAGTTTTGTCACACCCGCTTGTGTTGCAATCACCTATGTTACAATTATTGGTCACACACTTTTTTAGCACACTAATAGACTTGGTTGTTTCATGGATGCTCCTACATCAAAATAGAAATCAAATTAATCTTTATAAGCCATGTGACTTGAAAGACGAAGTTCCAATCACCCATCCAAAGGCCACAATTCCATATTTTCAGCCTCATCTGATTAAGGACACTTTTCTTGATGTTCACACTTGAACAACTTGTCAGAGGTAAACAGCCACTTAATTGATAGAAAAGGCACTTTAGTATTTACCAATGCAAGCTAAGTGCCTCTTCAAAATATGCTTTTGAGCAAAATTTGCCTCTCCTATAACCAAAATTGGGGATAATTTACCCTAATTTTGGAAGAATGGTGAGATTTAGTAGGTGACATGTGGCATTTTATCATAATTGTACATTTCTATTTGTGACTCTTGAGTTAAGGAGACAAATTGTAAACATATCTCGCTAATCTCAACCACACCACCTAAACTTCCACTAATTAATCCATTGATGACTAAACCATTCCATCTTTGGATCCCACGTACCATTGCAAAATCAAATGATTAGAGACTGTATAACATGTGTATATTTGCAACATTTCTCTCTTGTGTCATGTCCCTTTGTAAGTGTGTTTTCAATTACTGTGTATGCAAATATCATCATTGAGCGTATGCTTCAAATCTCCAAAGCATAAGTTCTTGGCCCTAGTTACCAAAGAGCTATATATCTGGCCAATGGTCATTCCGCAGCTTTTCAAGGTCTCTTAGCTTGACTAATACATATTTTCATTCTATTTCCACATGTGTTGTCTTAAAGTGCCCCTTAGTGGCACTGGATCTTCAACATAGTAATCATAGATCTAACAAAATCTACTCTTTAACGCAATCTTTTCAACAACCAGCCCAAATATCTACCACGGGGACAAATATGAAACCTGCTCATCATTATTCAAGGTCAAAGCACAAGCGTTTGCACATGTTCCAAAAGATTTTTGACCTTAAATTATGGGAGTGCTTCTTCTTCAGCAACACCTTATTGTCATCGAAGATTGCCCAATAGAGTACTATTAGGCCACATTTTGTTTTAGATGGCCTGGTGATCATATAAGTTCTTCATCCGCTGGGGTTCCTTCCAACACTATTATTTATCATGCTAGTTTACTCATTAATATAATTTCCTATCGTTTCATTTCTTAGAGCTTAAGAAACTGAGCAAATTATGGTTTTCTATGATAAGGTTAAATGCGAAAGACCAATTTAATGTTGTAGGCATAAATTTAATGATGGACCATCTTTTACTATGATATTTAAAGGACAAGAAAGCCATTCAAAACTTCTCTCCTGAAATTCCAAAATCATTTTATTATCTTGGTTATTTTCAGCAACGTCGATGAGAACAAGGTTTGTTGGGCTCAAACTCATCTGAGGTGTTAATTTACATACGGATACACACATGCATTCTTGGTTCACCCACATTTTTGGACAAGAAATCACCATTAAGCTCGAATAACTTTTTTAGCACTGGTAAATGTATGTGAGAAAGAAAAAAATATAAAACAACACACAAATGTGGATAAGAAAATAAAATATGGAATCTACACATAAGAAAACGATGATAAAGGTATTTCCTGGGATCTTGTCTAACACCTAAAACCTGTGCACCCTAATGCTATGAATCTGTTTGGATAAGGTGTCTGGATAAGAGGAGCATCAGATTAGCTTGTACAACTTCAAAACTCACATCCATCTATATTTGTGGATACCAAGGTGTGTATGTTGTGTTTGTAATATGTATATATCTATATAGATAGACATAGAGTTTTCACCAAGATTTGAGATAAGAAATGAATCTCAGAGACAGGGTGTTGGTTTACTAGTAAGATAGACAGATTATTGAACCATCCACCAGTTTCTATTCTCGGTGTAGTTTGCCCCACTCAGATAGAAAAAATCTCAGAAGGATGAGGCCAGATGCAAGTCCAGAACAAAGAAAGAAATGAATCGCTTTCATCAAAGTCGTATGAGCAGCGACCTGACCCTAGTTTCCCACTAAGATCTTACAATAAATATCAAACCATTGCCTTCAATAAGACTTACCACATTATGGCAAAACTCCAAACAAAGGAATACAAAGGATCGGACCAAATTATGGCAAGACTCTAAACAAAGGAAGCAATGGGTTGGTACTTAAGTCATGCCTATTCTTCAGGGCAATAGAGTTTTTGGCTGGAATTTGGCAAAATAAATTTAGCGAAATCTTCATCTTTGTTATTTAAATTATGTTGGAGGGAAGAAACAAATATGTACAAGATTGAGGATACGGACGTGCCTATGCCAGGATGCCCTATGCAGCCTATCTCTAGTTAAATTCCCTTTCCTTTTCCGACCGGATTTCATTCCAAACATATGATCTCGGAGCTCGGGTAAACCAAATATACCACAAAATCTGTAGCGAATTTCACATTAGTCTCTACAAGGGTATCTTTCAGTGGAACCGGTGACGCAAATATCTTTCAGTGTCTAGCTTCGGACCAAATATCCTACACTATAATTCGTCCTTGTCCAGATATAAATATATATAGACACACACGCACATTTAACTTCATTCCTGGTTTCTTGTAGAATTTAGAGTATAAAAAGACATCAAAGACGCCAATGCGATCTTTCAATTGGGAATGGAATTTCTCAAGCAAATGCAAAAGAAGCTTGAATTCTCGAAGTAAACAAGCGGGTGGGTACCTGGTAATTTCCCCGTGCCATCTTGGCACTCTGAAGAACGTGATGGCAGACGGGCTCGAACTCCAGACAACGGTGTGCAGCTGTTCAAGAATGAGCAAGCTTCTGGTATCCCTTCGCTTCTGTTGGAGGGACGACTCGCTACTCTCGTATCATTGAAATCAGCGAGAAAAGACAATTTAATGCAAGCGACTCGCCACCCTCGTCTCAATTTGCGAGAATAAACTTAATACAAAATAAAATTCAAAATGTATTATCTGGCTTTCTAAAGTTTCCTTTTAATGCCTCCAAGAAAAGACAAGCCCAAGGAGTTGGTGACACGTTTTAGAATGTGAATAGCTTGTTGCATTTACATCTCAAAATTATAGGTTATAGTGTTAAGATGTAAACAGCTCGTAGGATTATGCATAATATAATTATAGATTATGATGATGATGATGATGATGGTTAACGTCCACTGAGACCAAATTGGTCTATCGGACCTATAATTTCTTAATTTCTAATTGTCTGACTCCTTGTCTTTCTTGGCGAGATTGGTGATGCTTTCTTTTTTCTTCTCCATGGTCTTCCAACTT
>APFE031454606.1:11675-44812 GCA_000404065.3 Pinus taeda
AATAAATTTTCAATATCTTATGTTTTGATTCTCAAAGCTAATTGTAAACTTAATTTTAATTCCAAATCTAGTTTATTATTATTATTATTCAAATAAATTTAACATAGAAAGTGACAAGTTTCAATGTTAATGGAGAAATGATATACATACTTATAAAATGCTACCACCACCAATGAAATCATACTCAAATTTATATACCTATTAAAATAGCTAATTTATGTGTGTATTATGTAGCTTTCTAACTTCATAGTTAGCTCCTATCTTCAACTTCTCTCCTTAAAAATTTGAACCAATAAAACTAAATCCCAATAAACCAACCAAACTATACCACATACATTTAAATTATGTATACTTCATCATTTCACTTTAAATTACATACAATAGTCTCTCATGTATATGTATATATGATGTGATTCCTTGTTTATATGAATTTGGATCAATGTACACCTCATTATTTTATTTTAAATTATATACCATACAAACACTTTAAATAATATCTTCTTGATAAAATTTACACCATAAAAATATTTAAATCCTAATTTAAAATATAAATATATACTAGTTTAATAATTTATCCTTAATTTTATATTAATCAGTCTATTTAAATTTAAAATACTATGATCATATATATAAAACTTATATAACGTGCTCACTCATCTATATGAATTTGGATCTATATACACCTCATCATTTGACTTTAAATTACATGATGATGATGATGATGATGGTTAACGTCCATTGAGACCAAATTGGTCTATCGGACCTATAATTTCTTAATTTCTAATTGTCTGACTCCTTGTCTTTCTTGGCGAGATTGGTGATGTAGCTTTCTTTTTCTTCTCTATGTTCTTCCAACTTCCTTTATCTTGCATCTCCTTCATCTCTTCTGGTTCTTGGGACATTGGTGTCTTATCTTTGTGATCTATTGTGTTCGTCCTTTTGGAGATAGTCAGAGAAGAAGTTTGGTCCAGGAGATTTGCTTTGTTGTTAAAATAAGATTTATTTTGCGCATTATTTGAAACCTCATAACTGTCGATGCTTGATGGGTTGTTGAGTTCACCTTTTTGTTGTTGGGCGGGGCTTTCCCCCTGCTTGTCTTGAGAGTTGTTTCTATCTTGCCCGATTTCTTGTAATTCAGAGTTTTCTCGAGAGTGTTCTTCTTGGATGACAGTGTAGTGTTCTCTTTGTGCTCCTTCCCACCATGTAGATCTGTGGTGATTTTTTCTAGCAAAGTTTTTCTCGGAGGCTTTTGGGCAATTTTTGGCTAGGTGGCTTGTCTCAAAGCAAGATCGACATCTGAAGAGGACACTTTCATAATCGAGTTTCTGGTTCCACACATAGTCTTTACTTGTTAGGTGTATTTCCGCTGGGAATCCGGCGCTGAAGTCCATTTCCACACAGATGCGTGCATATGTGGTTCTGGCATATTCCTCTGTTTCTGGGCACCTGCAGTAAAATTTTCCAATTGCATTTCCAATGGCTTCTAGCGAAGATTGAAAATGTTAACATCCTAATAAATAAAATCATCATTTATGTGTTATGGTCAAAGCCTTTGGAATATTAATTACAAGGAGACTAATAAATCGTGGACGTTTGTGAGGCAAGGTGCCGACGGAAAATATATAGACTCTCTTAGGGTTATTAGTTTACATGTTTTTTTAATTTTCAATTTTTCAATAAGTTGAGTTTATGACCACTGGTAAGGTTATAGCCTTAAAGTTATTGTTGGATGTCTTTGAATTTATTTCATAGAGAGTTTATTCAAAGCACGCAAGAGTGTTAAGTTGGTGGGATTCATGAGGCCACACATATTTATACAGTTAAGTCAAAAGGAGTTATGTGTTAGTTGTTTATCAATCAGAATCATCCAAAATGAAGTTGTGTTAGTCTAAAGTTCTGATGGTCATAAGGTCTAGTCATTAAATGTGTTTTAAATTCTTATCTCCTATTCCTATCTACCCCATGTTTCCCTATTTCCTACCTTATTTCCCTATTTTCCTTTATGCATACCTTCATATATCATCTACATCCTATCCACTTTTCACATATCATTTACATCTTATTCACATTACATTTCCTTTCCCTCCCTTCGTTCTAAACCTATCCCCGTGATACCACTACCACTCCCTTATACTCATCACATGTACAACCCTCATTCTCATTCTCCCCTATCCGCCTTATTCTCATGCCATTGTACAGTCATGAAAACTCTACCTAATCCAAACACATAACATCCCTACATATAACACAAATCGATTCCTAGCTAACAGTTGATGAGAAATTGAGGTCATACGCATTGTGGGAATCTATTGCACAAGCCCTGTTTTAGCCACCAATTTGTAGAACGTTTTCCGACCAAATGGAGCCAAATTTATCGAAACTAAAAGAGGTTTTTCTCAAGCACTAATCAAAGAATAGTAACCTCTTCCAGTCATTACACAGGTATCATGGATCGAGAGATTTGATTACATCTTCAAAGCCCATTTTTCGGACTACACAAACACTCTGTTTTAAGTCATTGTTTTGCAAAATATTTTCTGGGAAGCTGGGAAAGCATTTAGAGAAATTGAGAGAGGTTTATCTTCAAAAAACTATCATCTATAATAACATCCTTCATTTTTTAAACGGGTATTATTTTTGGGGAGATATGGCCCTGTTATCGTTCTATATTTTGAGGTTGAGGGAGTAAATATATTACACAACATCAAAAACACTTTTGAAGCTGGTATTTAGCCCTGCCAGCTTCAGAGAGGGATCTCTCTTTATGGTTTAGCTTGGTTTTTACATTGATTTTAGGCTAGTTATGATTATGGTTGGTTGTTTGTTTGAGTTTGTTTTATTGATTTAGTTGGTTAATCTGATCAAATTACCTGCTTTCCATTGGGCTATGGAGTCAAGTAAAGCTGGATGTTACATCAAATGTTTAAAAGAGTAATCATAGGGCAAGCTAGTTACGTTTACTAGATCTTTTAAAGTGAATTATGAAGTGAAGAAAATTTGTATTTCAGTAATGATTAAAAAGCATATAAGAATTTTTTAATCAGACTTCAGAAGAAAACATACATATTGTAAAACAATCCAAATAAGGTGCTCAATTAAAAAATCTTATTTTTCACATTTCCTGTTTTGCAATTTTTTAGATGATTGACATGCAGAGAATAACAGTGAAGACAACAATTACAATAATAAAACATCTCCAGTAAGTCGTAGCACAGGTATCCTGTGAAAACTCTTTTTATTATTGATGCTCCAACAATGTGGAAAAAGTACAGTGCTTGATAAAAAGAGTTACAATGATCAGGAACCGACCCTCAATACTTCGAACGAATGAAGTATTTAAACAAAATTTTCCAAAAAGATTACAATCAATGCCACATTGACATGGCAATCTATAATTTATTACAAAATAACTGAATTGACTAATATGATCAAAAGAGGTGAATTTAGCAAAGTGATCTGGAGGTTTGGCACTATTTTGGTGGAGAACAGTTGCTAAGTTTCCACTATTTGGGTGTTGCACTGGTGAAGCTCATATTTTCTTTAGTCCTAAAATTCACACAATTTATTTCACCGCTCCTCATCTGGAATGGTGATTTTTGTTGCCTTGCGGTAGATCTCATCTACCTTATTATACCGAGCAAATGTGGGTTTTACTACAAAAATATGCTTTATCTCATGCTGGATGAAACTCATGTTATTTATAGCTTCAAAAAAAGCTCTCCCTATCATAGCACCTTTAATGTGGGAAGACTTGGCAGTATCCTTTGCAATGTCTTTAAGCTTCTTCATATAATCCTCCCTGGTCATTAGTTTGTCATTGATTACAAATAAAGAAGGCAAACCCTTCTTAGTTAATGCTTCTATTCTGGTGAAAAATCTATTGACTGTTAGCTCCAAACTGTGACATTTTTCTGTAAGCTGCACAATCAAATTCTTCTTTGTCAGAACTTTCTTCACTTCTAAGATTGTTTCTGTCCTGTCATCTACTCCCAAATTATCCAATTCATATTTGTTTTTAGAATTGAGAAATTTAATGATGTTGTTGGTTGTGGTAGGCATATCTCTCAACTCAATGTTAATAGTGGAAATGGCCTGCTTGGCTTTCTCCATCAACTCTTTATGTTCAAATATAATCTCGAGACAAGGCCATATTTCATCCATTGCTTCAATAAGATTGTTCTAGATAATTTCCTTAACTTGGGTCAGTGTGTGGCCAATAGAGGACTCGGTTACTGATTTCCTCCACGCTTCTATCTAGTTTTGAGCTCTCTATAGCTTTGTTACATGGAAAGTTTCAACCTTTGTCTTCTGGTCTTGCAGAATATTAACTTGAGCCTGCAATCTTTTAATTTCTTAAGTTTGGAGAGACATGTTCTCCACTGCACTTGCCAAATGATTTGTAGCAGTCCCTGTGTTTGTTGTAGAAGATGTAGTTGTAGGAATTGCCATAAGAGGCATTACTTGCAAAGGGACAATAGACTTTCTGGTAGCTTTCTCCTTTTCTTTGATTATTTTTTCCATTTATGTTTCCATTTGTTTCAACTATGCACTCTGCTCTGTGATGAGCTTCATCATGTCTGCATTCTGTGACTTTGTCTCTTCAATGTCTTTGGCCAGAGGGTCTTCTATGGCTGTTAACTTTAACTGTTTTCTCAATGTTGCTATGTCAGTATTCTTCTTTCTTACAAGTTCTTTTGCAGCATTGATATTTGCAGGATCATATCCTACTTTGACTACCAAGTCCTCCAGAGCTTTGATCCTTGTGTCTTTAGCCAGTGAAGAGACTTTATCCATCTTTAATTGTGACTGGACGTTAGCTAAAGTAACCTGCAATTTAGACAAACTCATAACAGTGTTAGTGAGAGTAGATTAAATCATTTTCCTAGTCTGCTTGTGCATCTCACTTTGGTCAATGGGATGTATGTCCTTCACATCAAATTCAAATGAAGTCTTCTTGTAATCTGATGTTGCCTTGGGTTGTGGGATCTATGCTTGGAGGAAGGCCATTTTCATTTTTCCTTTCTCTGAATCAAAGGATGACAATAGTCTGCTTTGAGAACTAGAAGTCAACTTCCAGAACTGATTATATGTGTTGATCTTCAAGGCCTCATTTCTCACTTTAATCTCCTTGAAAATATCAAATATACTCTTTTCTATCTCCCCTATGGTAGATGTGCTAGTTTGCGTAACTTCTTGTTGATCTTGTGAAGTTGTCGAAGTAGTAGGAGAAAGTGTAGCCTGATCACCTACTAGTGAGGAAACAAGTGGTTCTTTGGTGGTGATAATATTCTCTTGATCTGAATCCTTGCTTAGGCCTAGTTTGGAATTGAGCTTGGTATTCTTCCTGTACATGATTTTGAAGCCATCACTAGAAATCTCAGTCATTGAAGGTGACTCCTCTTCTTTGTTTATTTTTCATGTTTTCTCATGTGTGACAGGATTTTGTATTGTTGAAGTTGACACCAACTGCTCCTCTACCTCTTGTAGAGTGTTCTCAGTCCATTCTAGTTGGTTTTTATATTTTTAAATCTATGGTCTGGATGTATGAAAATAAGCAATAGATTTATTTTCTACCCTTAACTTGGAGATGACCCCTAATGGATCATATGACCATGTGAAACTGAGACTTAACTGCATTTCTTTCAGCAATTTGTCTACTTCTTCCCCTGCTACCCTGGTGTTGCAAATAAAAGGCCCTATTTGTGTTTTGATTTTGAATTGAGATTTCTTTTTGGCAGCTACAAAATGAATCTCATCCATATTGAGCATTTGCATGATGTACTCTAGAGAAAAAATCCTCATTGGGAGGAATTTTGGCAGTTTGTAAGGGGCAAGTTCACACCCAAATATCCTTACCTCTGTGTAATTCTGGTAAAGGTACCAATCTCATGTCTAGACTTGGTCTGATAACTGCAAGATTTTCCTAATTTCTTCATTGATTCTTGGTTCTAGACTACTACTCAGGAGACTGAGTGTTGGATGTATAAACATTTCTATAAATTCTTTGTATGAATACTCTTTTTGTTCCTTCATTACCAGTGCAGTCCAGAAGATCACTGATTGCTAATTTCCCTCTTCATCCAACTTTTGTAAGGCAAGCTTGAGGTTGTCTCCCTGAAAATACAAAAACATGTATACTAACACAAAAACATATTCAAATGCTTCCCCAGTTTGGAATTTGACAAACTGTTCATGGATGGAGTCTGCAAGAAATTGGCTGAAATTGAACAAGTTGGAAGGCTTGGAATCTATGGAGAAAATGGAAAGAAATCCTATATTGCCTCATCTACCCACTGATCTGAGTATTAACCAAGGAGGTAGGAGATAACTGTAATGATTTTCTTCCCTCTCTCAGGGAAAATGGAGGATGCATAGGGAGGATTTTTCTTGGGTAACCGGGCATCTTCAGTGAGGAAAAGCTCAAGGGTTTTGGCTCTTTTTGCAAACTCCAGTTTCTAATATAATTCAATAAGTGATTCATGAGAGAAAGGAGTGGCATTCTCTGTTGTAGGAGCTTGCATCATTTGGTCTATAGTTTGGGGAGTTATGTTGAATAGAATTTCTCCAGTAGAGGCAATAACAACTCTTTGGCTAGGTAGATAACAAGCATGACATTTCCTAATGAATTCAGGGGTGTTGTGGGTGCGGGGAAATCTATAATGGGTCAAATTGGATTCCCATAGTTAAATATCATCAGACTTATCAATGAACCTGTCCTCAAGCCAACAACACATTTCAAATAGATAAAACTCGCACAGGGTTTCATGAATTTTGTAGTCTCTGTCCACCAAGGGAATATGGTGGAAATCAATGGGAGGGTGGATCAGAGGACTCGTGGGTTCTTCTTGTCCCTTGTCTTTCAGAGGCATGATTGGATAAAGCTAAAAACACTGGTGAAATCTAGATTGTGCAGGTTATAGTGTGCAGAGATGGAATTGGGTTCAAGATAACAGGAAACAGAGGCGCTGGCTTAAGCGGAAGTTAGCAGGTATGATGCTCGTCTGGGTGAAACAAGTGCAGTTTGAATTGGCAAACTTGTAACAGAACAATGGCAATGGCAATGTATAAAATCAGTAACCAGTGAATGGGTGAAAGGAGGGACTTTATAATCTTTTGGCTTTCCTGTTGATGGTGGCGTGGGTCTGTTGGATTAACGGTTAAGTAATTTAATTACTTAACAAATTGATTTTGGAGGGAGCTGATGTGATTGGTGGGAAAAACAGGCGGATGAGGTGGCAAGAGGGGATTCGCGGGAACGTAACGGATAGAGCAATGGTATCGGATGGTGGAGAAACAACTTTCCAGGGGGGGGAGGTGGTTAATGGTTTCGGCCGAGGGGGATGCGAAAACACAAATGGCGCCACGTCGTGGTGAGGGCGGGTTTCAATACTACCCATTTCAGACTCCCTACTCGCCACCCCGATGGTAAAGTTCGGATGGTGAGGGGGGGCCAAAACGTAATGTAGGTCGTCAGATGTTAAGAAGTGGGCACGGATGAGAGGAAATGTGGCGGGATATTATCATGATGTGATGGGGTGTAGGGTGGGGTAGGAAAATGTATTTAATGGGGTATGATTGGATGTGTAGTGGGGGAGGTGGATGGATGAAAATATGAGTGGAGGGGTGCTTTTGGGGTAATGAAATTGTCGGAATAGTGGAGTAATATACCAAATATTATTTGATATACTGGACTTTAGGGAAAAACTTTAATCCTTTTGCCTTTTTCTGTGCATGAAAGTATATTTGAAATTCAACGTAAGATAAAACTTTCATGCTTGTCTTGAAATCATCATTGTGCTTCTACCTACTCTTTCTCATTTCAATTCCTTTTCTAAGCTAACATTTTCTCTTCTTTCTTTGTAGGGTGCATTTAAACAAGCAGACCCAAATCATTTTTCTTTTATGAAAATCTACCATATCCTATCACTTATCTCACCATTGATTCAGATTGAACTGTTGAATCAATTTTATTTCTACCTAACTACTGATTTACCAAGATTGAGTTGTTTGGTAAATCTTTATTCTTTTTTTTTGGTAGGTAAGCACCCACGGGGGATTTGAACCAGTGACCTATCACAAGGAGTGCCTTAACAGTGCACCCATTCACCGTCAATCCAAAGCCCCATGAGCTATTTGGCAAATCTTTATTCACTAGCCTATTATACAAAAATTTAAATGTGTTCAATCATGATTAAATTGTATGATCTGAATGAGACTTTAGTCATTGTGGCATTCAAAAACAATTTGCACACAACCTTATTTGATAATGAATTAAGAGAACTAACTTATCATTAGTGGCATTTATACTTGCAGCACTTTCCGTATTATTTTCTATTTTTTCTTTTGTGGGGTTCTTATTTCCTTTTTTCTTATTCATTTTTTTAACATACACTCTTTTCATTTTCTTTTTTTATATATATTTTTAGAAATCATTTGAATATTGAAATTATGTACAATATGAAATCACAAATACAAAATACTCAATCACCTTGAGATCCTATGATTTATAGGACCCTAACAGTGGCTCCAGCTGGAGATGGCACTTCTCCAAGTGAAGTGACAAGAAAATATGATCAGTAGCCTTGAGTACTCCATATATGTAAGGTCTTCATCTGATTTCTTTATTGTTTTAAGATATTATTGGTAGCTCATCAATCGAGGCTTAGGGCCTTCATTGCAAGCTTCAACCTTTGTTAATAAGTTACCCAATCAAAACCATAAAGACTATGATATTTACAATGATGTAAGAAAAATCAGTAGGCTAAGAAAAGTAGTGCTTCAGCACCCTGCCATTGACAGGACCTCCAGGTTTCTCTGCTCCATATAGCTCTTTAAGGAAAAATGCATTATTTCCCCTGAAAGCATGAACAATATATGACCCTTTCCAAAGATTGTCAAACTTGCCATGTTTTCCTTTGTCCTCTCTCCTGGAAGCCCATCTCAAAACTTTGTCCCCAATATTAAAATTGTCAGCTTTTGTTCTCCTGTCAAAGATATTTTTAATATTTTCCTGAATAACTTGGGTTCTATTATATACTTCCTCCCTGGACTGTTTTAACTGGATAGTTTGATTAATCCTTCTTTGTACATCATTGGGTTTAGCTTGCACTTCTTGAATGATTTTCTTGTCTGGAACTCCTAAGGAGGATGGAAAAATTGCATCCATTCCATAGACCAATTAGTATGGTGACATGCCAATTGATTTTTTAGTAGTAAGTCTGTCAGCCCAAAGTGCATTGACCAACTTGTTATGCCAAGACTTTTTGTTGTCTTCTAACAGCTTTTTGATGATGTTTACCAAACTTTTATTTGAGGATTCAGCCAACCCATTACCCTGAGGGTAATAAGTTGTTGAATGCCCCAAATTAATGTGGTATTTATGGCAGAATTCAACCATGTTTTTAGATTTAAAGGTTGCAGCATTATCAATGAGGAGTTTTCTAGGACAACCAAATCTAGAGAGGATATTAGTCTCAAGGAATTTAATAATGACAGGATCAGTGGCAACTTTGGAAGGGGTGGCCTCTATCCATTTGGTAAAGTAGTTAGTGGTTGTAAGAATCCACTTATGTTGGGTAGAGGAAGAGGGATGAATTTCACCAATGAAATCCAATCCCCATTGCTAGAAGGGGCTTTCAACAGAGATAGGCTTTAATGGCAGTGGCAATAATTTTCTCTTTCCCTCAAAAATCTGGCATTTATGGCATGAGGTGACTTATTTGTGAATATTAGGGAAAAAAATAGGCCATTAGAAACCAGCTCTAAGGATTTTATTGGCAGTGGTTTTCCAATAAAGATGTCCACCACAATCTCCTTCATGAAATTCTTGCATAACTTTTTCTGCATCATCTTTCCAATACAAAACATTATCTATAATGCAAAATTTAACTACTTTTAATTTTAGAAATCTTGCCTTTGTTTTTTCAAACCAGGAGGAACATTTAAATTAAATAAAACATAAAGCAAGTCTGCATACCATGGTGAGTTCAGAAATGCCTCATCAATTTGTGGAGTCACCTATTCCTCTTGATTATCTAATGAATCAATCAAGTTAATGTCTAATGCATGGAAATTTGATTCATCCATCAATTTGGCTGGTCCCTGGCCTTTGATTAACTTAGTGGGCTTGATTTCTAAGTCATATTCAAGAATGACAACAATCCATTTGCCTCATTTTCCATCAGGTCTATTCTGTGTCTAAATGTCCTTAACCACCGCATTAGGTACTTAAGAAATAATATGGGAATGCAAAATATATACTCTAAAATATTTTATTGCTTTAAGCAATGCAAAGGCCTGTTTTTCCATAATGTTGTATTTCAAAGATGCATCTCTTAAAGTTTTACTAAAGAATGCAATAGGCTACTGAAAACCTTCATTGTTTTTCTGCGGTAACACTGCTACAATAGTGTGTTCAAAAGCAAAAGATAAGATTATGAAATCATTTGTAAAATTTGGGTTGATCAACATTGGTGCTTTGGTCAATGCTTGTTTAACTAAGTCAAAGGATTGTTTAGCCTCAATACTCCACTTGATTTCAGAATCCTTTTTAAGCATGTTTGTTATGTTTCTAAGAAGTTCCCCCAGGTTAGGAATGAATCTCCTTAAGAAATTTATTTTGCCAATAAAAGATTGAAGCTCTTTGATATTTCTTGGGTGACTGATTTTTAATATTGCTTCAATTCTACTAGGATCAATCATAATTCCATCCTTGGAAACAATGTGACCAAGAAGTTTTCCTTCCTCCAAGCCAAACAGTGTCTTCTTAGGATTTATTGAGATGCCAAACCTCCTACATTTTTCAAACACTCTTCTCAGATGCACTAAATGTTCCTCATCAGTTTTAGAATAAACAGTAATTTCATCTAGATAAATCACAATAAAATGGCCAATTTCATCAGCAAAGGCAATATCCATTGTTCTTTGGAAAGTGGCTCGAGCATTCATTAACCCAAAGGGCATTTTCACATACATGAAAGTCCCCCATGATATAGTGAAGGCAGTTTTATCCTGATCATCAGGATGCGCTAAAACTTGATTATAACTTGAGAAACCATCTAATAAGGAAATTCTACTAGAACCTACTACCTTTTGCAATATATGATCCATTTTAGGTAAGGGGTAGTTGTCTTTAAGGGATACCTTATTAAGATTTCTGAAATCAATACACAATCTGATTTCCCCAGTTTTCTTTCTAGTAGGAACAATATTAGACACCCATTTAGAGTATCTAAGAGGAAGTATAATTTTAGCATCATACATCCTTTTCACTTCTTTCTCAACCAAAGGCACCAGGACAAGATTTATCCTACGAAGTTTTTGTTTGAATGGCCTTTGATCTTCCTTGATTGGGATTTTGTGTTGTATGATACTAGTATCACATGCTTTTAGGTCCTCATAGCTCCAGACAAAGACATCTGTGAACTCTTTGGAAAGGGATATGTATCGTTGTTTTGTGACAATAGGAAGTGATTTTGAGAGTTTTATCATTTTGGGATTCTGCTCACTACCTATATTGCATTCTTCTATGTTTGTCCCTGTGGGTTCCATTTTTGGCTTCTTTGCTACATCATTGAAATCAAAAAGTTCTTCTAACAGAGCTAGACCCCTAAGCAGAAAATTATCCTTAAGCTGAAGTACTTCAAATTCTTCCCTTTCTGGATCTATTTCATGCAATTTTAATTTATGTTCATCTTTACTAACTGAAATATTTACATCAAAATCATCAAACTGCTTATCTACATTAACATATTCAACAATCTGATTTCCTACTTCACACTCTAAATCTATGCTACTTTCTTCATACTCATCCTTGGATTGCAAAACGTTTTCAATCTGCTCGTCACTTCCAAGTACTTTCCAGTATCTCATATTATCGGGTACAACTCGACGATGTTTAACTTCCATTGTATATTGTCTGTTGGGGTGAGGCATTTTACATGTGCTAGCTGAAAAAGCTAAACTCTTGGCCAGGACATTTTGATTTCTGGGAATGATAGCAAGATCATATTCTACAAAAGTTCCTAGAAAGTCAAGCACAACATTTATGTAGGCTCTCAACCTAGGATGTTTTGCAGCATATTCTCCTTTAATATGTTTTATAATTAATTCAGAATCCCCTTGAACTGCAATTCTTTTAGCACCTAGCCTTTTCAATAATTGCAATCCCAAGAGAAGTTCCTCATATACTACTATATTATTGGTGCAATGAATGTTGAGTTTATAGGAATGACCTTCTGCATTATTGTTCCCTGAATTAGACACCCAAACCCCTACCCCTGAACCTGCTTTGCTACAAGAGCCATCAATGTTCAT
This sequence comes from Pinus taeda, assembly GCA_000404065.3. NCBI lineage: Eukaryota > Viridiplantae > Streptophyta > Pinopsida > Pinales > Pinaceae > Pinus > Pinus taeda. The sequence goes on from APFE031454606.1 coordinate 23,991, forward strand.
GTTCCAAAAAGGACAGTTTCAGTGTTTTGTTGCACAATTTGTGTTTGATTTTCAGGTTTTTCATCAATGTCATTTTCTGCTTTAGTAACCTATGCATCAATGTCTCCATCATTATAAAGAATGAAAGAGTCCAGGCCAAAATGAATAGAGTAAAGAGGATAGTTATGTGGTTTCTCTTGACTACTAACCATATACTTCATTAAAGTTTCCCTATACAGTCTTCTATGTTGACCACACACTGGTCTAGTGGCGTAAGTCATGTCCATTTGTAGGGTTCCTTGTAATTTTTCTCCCCATGAGTGTGACAACAATATGCCATACTTAGGGGGAATATTTGCAACCACTATATCCATCACTAGACTTTTAGCAGGGATTTAGGCTAAAGTAACACATAGATCTTTGATAAGACCTAGGCATATAACTTTGCTAGAATCGAAGGAATACAAACCTTTATATTGTCTAGTAATGTCAAGTCCTAATTTTTCCATGATAGCTTTGGGCATTAAATTATGGGATGCACCTGAATCTAACATAGCATTATGGAGAATTTTATTAGGAATATTCAAACTGACATAAAATGGAGGGACTCCTCCTTCTTGTGGTTTGCCTTCAACTTCTAGTCCAAATAAGAGTTCAAGATGATCATCATTCAAATTTACATCATCAGTGTTCTCCCCAATGTTTAATGCTTTCATGACCTGAGTCCTGTATGTATTTTTGTTCATTAATTTAGTTAAGGGGATAGAAATTTTCAGTTTGGCAAGTTCATTTTCTATACTAAATGGTGTTTGATTCTTACGCAGATTTGGAAAATCAGACTTATCAACAACTACTTTTGTGGCCAGTTCTGTTTGTTGACTGGTAGAAGGGCGATCAATTTGAGTAGTTCGGGAAAGAATATCAATGGTCTTTTTCATAGAAGCTTTTGCTAGCTTCTTTCCAAGATTTTAATTGGTTTTCTTAGGAAGATTTTATGTTGTTTTCTTGGAATTGAAATCAGAGACCTTTTTGACAGGATTTTCAACATTCTTTTATTGGCAGTATCTTTATTTTTCTTACTCCTAAGATTATACTACCTATGGACTTCCATTATGGCATTTTCAAATCCTAATTTGCATTCATCTAACTCTTCAGAATCCATTTTAGTCTGGGTTATAAGAAAAATCTCTTGCTCCTCTTGAGTGAGGAAAATTGTTTCCTCATCACTTATCCCTAACAAATTTATTTATTATCATCCAAATATTCCACAATGTTCCCCTCATAATCTGTGTAATTTTCCTGAAAAGGAGGTCGGACCTGCTAGTTTGGTCCCTTTTGTTCTCTTTGTTTAATTTGGGGAACATTTCTTCTAAAGTTTTGGTTTCTAGTTTGTGGGACATTCTGGGTTTCTCTTGCTTGAGACTGATCATTAATGTTAACTCTTTGAATCATTTGATTCACTACCCTGATTAAGTTATCAATCTTATGGTCAACAACAGAGGTAGAAGGTTCTTCTTTTATGGTTACTCTGCGTTCGTACTTTTGTTTGGCTTTTTTGGCCAGGATGTTAGCTTCAACTTTAATTGCATTTCTTCCAAAGTTGTCGGGTCTCTCTCTCTAAGTTGATATTCCATGTCTAAATCGAAACCATCTGGAAAATCAATCAGAGCTAGGCCAGGGGAGGGCTTGATGTCTTGTGGAATGGAATTTTAAACAGTATTGAATCGTTCACAATATTCTTCCATAATTTTGTTACATTTTCTTTTTAATCTTTGATATTCATTTAGGAGTTGAAGTGGGTTATTCTTGATCTCCCATCTAGCTAAAAAATATTGATGGAAAGCCTCAAGGTTGGCTATACTTCCTGCAGGTAAACTCCTAAACCATTTCTTGACATCACCTCCTAAGCTTTGGGAAAACAATCTCATTTTAACATCGGCTTCATCCACTTCTTGGAGGTTAAAAACATCATTCATCCTATCCACATGCTATTGAAAAATGTTAGCACTGGTATTATCACAGGTCACCATTTTGGATGGATAATCTACAAACATAGCATTTAGTTGGCCTGGTAACACCAAGGGTGCATACCTTCATACCATAACGATCTTGGTGGATTGACTTGAGGATGGACCTAATGGAGGTGCAGTTTTGATAACTATAGGGATAGTATTTTGAGAAATCAGAGGTAGGGAAATTGAAACTATGGAATCAGTAGGATTGGGAGGCGGTAGATGTACAGATTGGGAAGACTGACTACATAAAGAGGCTGCTGCAACAGTCAAAGTAGAGAATTCAACATATTATTGAATGAAAGCTTCTTCGATAGCTTGGTCCAACGCTGAAACTAGACCTTGTAATTTGTCAAATTGCTGTAAAGATTCAAGATCAGGGTCTGTTTCTAGGGCTTGGGTTTGGGGTAGACATGGCTGCAAAAGCCTCAGAATTTGATCTAAACAAGCTTTGTTGGAAAGGCATATCAAATTCTATAAATTGTAAAGTTTCAAATTTCTTTAGAAGAGAATTAGACCTTGACAAAGGAGTATTATCTAGAGGAGAATTGAATCTAGACAAGGGACTATTACTACCTTGACTCTCGAAAAGCTTCTCTTTCTCACCAGTTTCTCAGGGTCATCTACAATTTTAACAAGGTTGGGATCAGGGTGAGATCTAGGATAAATTCTTTTGGGAGCCAGGGCCATAAAATAATCATCACACAAAAATCAAAATCAAAATCAATGATGCAACAAATATATACAACCTTAGATCATGTATTTCATAATGATACAACAATTGCTTACTGAAATACTGATTTTAAACTAGAGAATAGTAATATTTTAGATTAAAATGTATTATTCCCCAGTATGGTTGCCACTATGTTATCGTTCTATAATTTTGAGATTGAGGAAGTAAATATATTGGACAACATCAAAACCAATTTTGAAGCTAGGATCTAGCCCCGCTAGCTTCAGAGAGGGATATCTTTATGATTTAGCTTGGTTTTTACGTTGATTTTAGGATAGTTATGATTATGGTTGGTTGTTTGTTTGATTGGTTTGGTTGGTTGATCTCATCAAATTACCTGCTTTTCATTGCGCCATGGTGTCAAATAAAGTTGGATGTTGCATCAAATGTTTAAAAGAGTAATCACAGGGCAAGCTAGTTACGTTTATTGGATCTTTTAAAGTGAATTATGAAGTGGAGAAAAGGTGTGTTTCAATAATGATTAAAAAACATTTAATAAATTTTTAATCGAACTTCAGAAGAAAACATATAGATTTTAAAACAGTCCAAATAAGGTGCTCAATTAACAAATCTTATTTTTCGCATTTCCTGTTTTGCAATTAGATTTCAAATGATTGACATGCAGAGAATAACAATGAAGACAACAATTACAATAAGAAAACATCATCAGTAATTCGCAGCACAAGTATTCTGTGAAAAATCTTTTTATTAATGATGCTCCAACAACATGGAAAGAGTACAGTGCTTGATAAAAAGAGTTACAATGATCAGGAACCGACCCTCAATACTTTGAATGAATGAAGTATGTAAACAAAAATTTCCAAAAAGATTACAATCAATGCTGCATTGACATGGCAATCTATAATTTATTACAACATACTGAATTGACTAATATGATCAAAAGAGGTGAATTTAGCAAAGTGATCTGGAGGTCTGGCACTATTTTGGTGGAGAACAGTTGTTGAGTTGCCACTATTTGGGTGTTGCGTTGGTGAAGCTCATCTTTTCTTTAGTCCTAAAATTCACACAATTTATCCCACCGCTCCTCATCTGGAATGGTGATTTTTTTGCCTTGCGGTAGATCTAATCTACCTCGGTATACCGAGTAAATGTGGGTTTTACTACAAATATATGCTTTATCTCATACTGGATGAAACTCATGTTATTTATAGCTTCGAAAAAATCTCTCCTTGACATAACACCTTTAATGTGGGAATACCTGGCAGTATCCTTTGCAATTTCTTTAAGTTTCTTCATATAATCTTCTGTGGTCATTAGTTTGTCATTGATTACAAATAAAGAAGGCAGACCCTTCTTAGTTAATGCTTCTATTCTGGTGAAAAATCTGTTGAGTGCTACCTCCAAACTGTGACATTTTTCTGTAAGATGCACAATCAAATTCTTCTTTGTCAGAACTTTCTTCACTTCTAAGATTGTTTCTGTCCTATCATCTACTCCCAAATCATCCAATTCATATATGTTTTTAGAATTGAGAAATTTGATGATGTTGTTGGTTGTGGTAGGCATATCTCCCAACTCAGTGTTAATAGTGGAAATGGCTTGCTTGGCTTTCTCCATCAACTCTTTCTATTCAAATATAATCTAGATACAAGGCTAGATTTCATCCATTGCTTCAATAAGATTGTTCCAAATAATTTCCTTAACTTGGGCCAATGTGTGGCCAATAGAGGACTCAGTTGCTAATTTCCTCCATGCTTCTATCTAGTTTTTAGCTCTCTGTAGCTTTACTACATGGAAAGTTTCAGTCTTTGTCTTCTGGTCTTGCAGAATATTAACTTGAGCCTATAATCTTTTAATTTCTTAAGTTTGGAGAGACATATTCTCCACTGCACTTGCCAATTGCTCATTTTCTTTGACTATTTTTTCCATTTCTGTTTCCATTTGTTTCAATTGTGCACGCTACTCCATGATGAGCTTCATCATGTCTACCTTTTGTGACTCTGTCTCTTCAATGTCTTTGGCCAGAGGGTCTTCTATGGCTAGTAACTTTAACTATTTTCTCAATGCTGCTATGTCTGTATTATTCTTTCTTACAAGTTCTTCTGCAACATTGATATTTGCAGGATCATATCGTACTTTGACTACCAAGTCCTCCAAATATTTGATCCTTGTGTCTTTAGGCAGTGATGAGACTTTCTCCATCTTTAATTGTGATTGGACGTTAGCTAAAGTAACATGCAATTTAGATAAACTCATAGCAGTGTTAGTGAGAGTAGATGAAATAATTTGCCCAGTCTACTTGTGCATCTCCATTTGGTCAATGGGATGTATGTCTTTCACATCAAATTCAAATGAAGTCTTCTTGTAATCTAATGTTGCCTTGGGCTGTGGTATCTATGCTTGGAGGAAGGCCATTTTCATTTTTACTTTCTCTGAATCAAAGGCTGACATCAGTCTGCTTTGAGAACTAGAAGTCTGCTTCCAAAACTGATTATATGTGTTGATCTTCAAGGCGTCATTTCTCACTTTAAACTCCTTGAAAATGTCAAATATACTCTTTTCTGTCTCCCCTATGGTAGATGTGCTAGCTTGCATAACCTTATGCTAATCCCGTGAAGTTGTCGGAGTAGTAGGAGAGAGTTTATTCTGGTCACCTACTAGTGAGGAAACAAGTGGCTCTTTGGTGGTGATAATGTTCTCTGGACCTGAATCGTTTCTTAGGCTTAGTTTGGAATTGAGCCTGGTCTTCTTCCTGTACATGATTTCGAAGCCTTCACTAGAAATCTCAGTCACTGAAGGTGATTCCTTTTCTCTATTCCTTTTTCCTGTTTTCTCAAGTGTGACGGGAATCTGTACTATTGAAGTTGACACCCACTGCTCCTCTGCCTCTTGTAGAGTGTTCTCAGTATATTCTAGCTGGTTTTTATATTTTTCAATCTCTAGTCTAGATGTATGAAAATAAGCAGTAGATTTGTTTTCTACCCTTAACTTGGAGATGACCCCTAATAAATCATATGACCATGTGAAACTGAGACTTAACTGCATTTCTTTCAGTAATTTGTCTGCTTCTTCCCCTGGTGCCCTGCTATTGCAAATAAAATTCCCTATTTTTCTTTTGATTTTGAATTGAGGTTTCTTCTTAGCAGCTACAAAATGACTATCATCCATTTTAAGCATTTGCCTGATGTATTCTAGAGAAAAAATACTCATTGGGAGGAATTTTGGCAATTTGTAAGGGGCAAGTTCACACCGAAATATCCTTAGCTCTGTGTAATTTCGGTAAAGGTACCAATATCTTGTCTGGACTTGGTTTGATAACTGCAAGATTTTCCTGATTTCTTCAAGGATTCTTGGTTCTAGAGTGTTGCTTAGGAGACTAAGTGTTGGATGGACAAACATTAAATTGTTTGTATGAATACTATTTTTGTTCCTTCATTACCAGCATAGTCCAGAAGATGATTGATTATTGATTTCCCTCTTCATCCAACTTTCATAAGGCAAGCTTGAGGTTGTCTCCCTGAATATATAAAAACATGTATACTAACACAAAAGCATATTTGAATACTTCCTCAGTTTGGAATTTGACAAACTGTTCATGGATGGAATCTGTAAGAAATTGGCTGAAATTGAACAAGATGGAAGGCTTGGAATCTATGGAGAAAATGGAAAGAAATCCTATAATTTCCTCATCTACCCACTGATCTGAGTAATAACCAAGGTGGTAGGAGATAACTGTAATGATTTGCTTGGCTGTCTCAATGAAAATGGAGGATGAATAGGGAGGATTTTTCTTGGGTAATTGGGCATCTTCAATGAGGAAAAGCTCAAGGGTTTTGACTCTTTTTGCAAAGTCCAGTTTATGATATAAGTCAATTAGTGCTTCATGAGAGAAAGGCATGGCATTCTCTATTGTAGGAGCTTGCATCATTTGGTCTATAGCTTGGGGAGTTATGGTGAATATAATTTCTCAAGTAGGGGCAATAACAACTCTTTGGCTAGGTAGATAACAAGCATGACATTTCCTTATGAATTCAGGGGTGTTGTGGGTGCAGGGAAAGATATAATGGGGCAAATTGGATTCCCACAATTGAATATCATCAAACTTATCAATGAACTTGTCCTCAATCCAACAATACATTTCAAATAGATCAAATTCACACAGGGTTTCATGAATTTTGTAGTCTCTGCCCACCAAGAGAATATGGTGAAAATTAATGGGAGGGTGATCAGAGGACTCACGGGTTATTCTTGTCCCTTTTCTTTCGGAGGCACGATTGGATAAAGCTAAAAACACTAGTGAAATCTGGATTGTGCAGGTTACAATGTGCAGAGATGGAATTGGGTTCAAGATAACAGGAAACAAAGGCGCTGGCTTAAATGGAAGTTAATAGGTATGATGCTCGGCCGGGTGAAACAGGTGGAGTTTGAATTGAAAACTTGTAACAGAACAATGGCAATGGAAATGTATAAAAGCAGTAACCGATGAATGGGTGAAAGGAGGGGCTTTATAATCTTATGGCTTTCCCGTTGATGGTGGCACGAGTCCATTGGATTAACGGTTAAGTAATTTAATTACTCAACTGATTGATTTTGGAGGGAGAAGATGTGATTTGTGGGAGCAACGGATGGATGAGGTGGTGAGAGGAGATTGGCAGGAGCGTAACGAATAGAGAAGTGGTATCGGATGACAGAGAAACTATTTTTCTAGGGGGAGTGGTTAATGGTTTCAGCTAGGGGGTGCGAAAACAAAAAATGGCGCCACGTCACAGTGAGGGTGGGTTTCAATACTTCCCATTTTAGACTCCCCCTTGATGGTAAAGTTTGGATGGTGAGGGGGGGTCGAAACGTAATGTAAGCTATCGGATGTTAAGAGGTGGGCACACAGGAGGGGAAATGTGGCGGGATATTATCGTGATGTAATGGGGTGTAGGGTGGGTTAGGAAAATGTATTTAATGGGGTATGATTAGATGTGTAGTGGGGGAGGTGGATGGATGAAAATATGAGCGGAGGGGTGATTTTGGGGTAATGAAACTTTAGGAATAGTGGAATAATATACCAAATATTATTTGATATACCAGACTTTAGAGTAAAACTTTAATCCTTTTGCCTTTTTTCTATGCATGAAAGTATATTTGAAACTCAACTTAGGATAAAACTTTCATGCTTGTCCTGAAATCATCATTGTGCTTCTACCTACCCTTTCTCATTTCAATTTTTTTCCTAAGCTAACATTTTTTCTTCTTGCTTTGCAGGGTGCATTTAAACAAGCAAACCCAAATCTTTTTTCTTTTATGAAAATCTAACTTATCCTATCACTTATCTCACCATTGATTCAGATTAAACTATTGAATCAATTTTATTTCTACCTAGCTACTGATTTACCAAGATTAAGCTGTTTGGTAAATCTTTATTCACTAACCTATTCAACAAAAATTTAAATGTGTTCAATCATGATTAAATTGTATGATCTGAACAGAACTTTAGTCATTGTGGCATTCAAAAACATTTTGCACACAACCTTATTTGATAATGAATTAAAAGAACTAACTTATCATTAGTGGCATTTATACTTGCAACACTCTCCATATTATTTTCTATTTTTTCTTTTGTGGGGTTCTTATTTCCTTTTTTCTTATTCATTTTTTTAACATACACTCTTTTCATTTTATTTTTTCATATATTTTTTGGAAATCATTTGAATATTGAAATTGTGTATAATATGAAATCACAAATACAAAATACTCAATCTCATTGAGATCCTATAATTTATAGGACCCTAACAGGCTTGTTGAAAATACTTTACACAGTCCATGCCCACACTACTACACACATGCTGGAGGGAAGCCACTTGTCAAGTTTTCAAGAGGATGACGTGGAGTATATGTGGCAGCCAAATCACTTCCTCATCAGCCCACCACGTGCCAGTTTCAAAAGCCCAAAGTTTTGGATGTTGTGCAGCTGCTACATAGCCTTTTGCACACTCAGAAAGCACCTTTGTGCTTTTTACTATTTTACTTCATGTTGATCATGTTCAGAGATATGTTGGTTTTCTATTTGGAAAAAAGTTTGGTTTTGGAGATAAAAAACAATTTTATGTTTTATGCTTTTGAGGAAAAGTATTTGGAAAAACAACAATTTTCCTTCTTTCAATTTTGAAATCGACCCTCTGTTGGATCGAATGTCCATTGAATTTAGACATGATGTTATCCTATGTATGAACTATATATTTGGTTAATGAATATGGAAAAGGTTGTTGATGGTTCCATTATTGCTAGGGAAACTATTGTAGTTTGTTGTTATGATCTGTGTTAATGCATGTGCTTGAATGTTGAAGAGATTCCAGTGGATTTATAGAGATACTTATGGTATGGATGTTTCAGGTATTGTTTCTTCTTAGCTATATATTATCCTTGTTGTGTTATCTTATTAAACTGATTTGAAGGTGTATGGAATAGTTACACTTGAATTCATTTCATATGCTCATGTCTAGTTGTGCCAAATATTTCAATTTGCAAATGGAATATGTATACCTTTGACAGTTTTGTGTTTTCTTCCTGATGGTCATTTATCTAAGTTGTGGTAATGAACTGTTAGTTATTCTGCTATTTCTAATGAATGTCTTGACATCCCATCTTCACTATACTACAATTTGTCGTTCAATCCGAAAGCCATATTAATTGAGCCTCTGTACATGAAATTGGTTGGAGATGCAACAACATGTTGGACCTAGAAGGTTATGATCGCATCACTAGGTTTTTCCTAGAATCCTCTACTACCCCCATACCAAAAATCAAACATTTTTAGAACTGGTCTCTGTCAAAAAATCATATTCAAAAGTTTTATCTCTAAGTCTTCTCAGTGAGGGAGCCCCCTCAGGTTGAAGAAGACCAGTCATTCAACCAAAAGAGGTATGCGGTCACCTTTGAGTTTTCTCTTTTCATCACGGAGAAAACTACAGAGTGCTAACAGAATCCAAAACATTATGAGATATAAAAAGTGAATTTAAAAGTTATAGTTGAATTTCAATGATTTGGAAGGCTTTGACAAGGGCATTTCCCTTGGAATGTATATAGTTCGCTTGGAAATTAGGAAAAGGTATGAATATAAGCATCTATAAAATGATTTCCTTTATCCTTGATTTATAGTTGTGTCAGCTTTAATGGGGTGTGAGGATCAACAACTTGGTTATTAGTATTGGTTGTGTACTACACTTTTCTCTTGAGTTTCATTTATGTTAGTGTATATTGCATTACTTGTATTTCTTAAACCTTCCATTTAGAGGGTATTCTTTGCATGAGGATTTATTTGATGATTCTATTATTTGGTGATGTCTTTGTTTTTCTCTTTATGATGGTAATTAGGCCCACTTGTATCGCTCTTTAGTTGTGTCTTATTTACAGGAAAAAATTCATCCTTACACTTGTGCTTAAACTTTTACTCAAATTTTATTGCAGGTATGTAAGATACTTCTTGTCTCTAGATGTCCAAAAATACTATCTTGACATATAAGTACTTACATAGATCATTGTGGTACTTAAGGACTCAATGTCTCCCAGTAACTTTGATTACAAATTTTATGGATGCGACATGGAAGTGATATGTGTATTCCTATATGGATTGGTCGAGAGGTTGATAAAGTTATAAGCATTTGGTAAATTGGTCATCATAATTTCCCATAAGGTAGTATTCATATTCGAAGACATCCTGATATTTGTCGTGTTTACCCTTCAAGGATAACAGTATCGAAGTCACCCAATTAGCCAATATGGTATGTTCATGCTCACTTTAGATCTTTACTCATGCCATTTAGATACATATGTTCTCAATGTTCTCCCTCAATTATAAAGCTTCCATCACTATCAAATGCCTCAACTATGGTGTAGCAACTCTCTCTAGCCTCTTGCCTCTACTACAAATGCACGTTATTTTCTCATTATACAGGTTCAATACTTAGATGTGATGTTATAACCTATATGCTCATCATAAATGTGGTAACACCAAAGTGTAATGTAATAACACTTCATAATACTTACTATTTTATTTTTTGGTTCGCAGTATAATGGGGGACATTAATATTATAATGAAGTGCCATAAAAAACTTCGCTTAATCATACCACTAATGATTTGGTTAAGTTAGTATGCCTTATGTTAGAAAATCAGAAAGGCATAAAGATTTTCTTATACTTGATAATTACTTGTGATGTTCTTGATTCGTTATTATGTTTCTTTATATCTTCTTTCTCTTAGTTCATCAAGCAATTACCAAAGAAATAACACATAAAGTAATGGACACCGGATGTAGGCTCACAACCAGGGGAAAACCCAGTCAATAATTCTTCCTTCAATATTTTTCCAGAGATATTCCATGACTCTTAACCTTGACAGAAACTTTCCTCCACACCAAGTCAGCCCTCTTCCTTACTTGCAGATGATCCTTCTTGACCTAACAACAACAACAACAATGAAAACACTTTCTTCGACCCAATAACTTCAACCTTGCCTTAGATATTTCGATCTTCACTGAAAGACTTCAATCTTTACTCAAAAATTTGATCTTGCCCGAATACAACTTCTTAAGGTGGCAGCATCACACGAAAACTGGCTACAACATCAATAAGAGAACTTCGATCTTCCAAACTAGGGCACGAGAGAGAGAGATAGATGCACCAAAGGTTTGATTTTCCCTTTTTCCTTCTCCTAAACCAAACTTGCACTTCCTTCTCCTCCTTCCTCTACTCCGCACTTCTTCCAGCTTCAAGAGATATTGGACTTCCTTGTGTGAGAGTGTGCTTCAAATGGAATTCGAACTGCTCTATTTATAGTCCTTTAGTGAGGCCGAATAGCCCTCCTTGAGGCTGACTTGATCATATTAAGGTCGACTCGGTGTGGAGACAACATAATTCATATTTGACTCAATACTTAACCTTTTTACATGATTCAAAATCCTAAGAAGGGTCTCTCTAAAAGTAATTAGAATAAATCCTAGAAGTCCTCAATGGGGACTTTGACCTAAAACATGGTGACCCAAGCATGAAACCCATGCTTTAATAAGTCACAATAATAATAATAATAATAATAATAATTTTCTTTATTCTTTTGACAAGTATATTACAAGATGACTCAAATACATTTAATGAAGACCAAACCTAGTTACATTTTCCAACACTCCCTCTTAACTAGGGAGGTATTCATCATATACAAGTACAAGGAAGATCTCAACTATATGAACCATGAAGAACTTTAGGCACCACAATTTCATGGACTAGATTCCTGACTAGGGAAATCTATCCATTGGTCTCTCAACAATTTAGGCATCGCAACGCCACAAATTAGATTCCTAACCGCGACAATCTATCCAAGTGGGAATAAGATGGAATCAAGCTTTCAACCTCTCTAGGTATCATCAAGCTTACTTGCTAACCACCAACCCAAAGATCTAGGTGTGTATCCAAAAACATAGCTCTATAATCAACACCACCTTTCCAACTTTGGGACCTAGACATCAACACAAAGTGCTGGCCAGATGTCCTCCTAGGCAATGCTTCATTCACAAATCCTCAACACTCCTTGTTCTAGTAGATCAAGGATAACCAATCCCTCCCAATTAAACTGATTAGTAACCAACATGCTATCAAAACCTTCGAGAGATTTAATCACAACCCCAATTAATAATATATTCTCACATATTCATAAATAAACACAAACCTTCGGGGTTTTCCTGATGTTGCTTCTCAACGCGATAAGCCTATCAACCAAATTTTTGAACTTCACATACAACAAAATATCCTTCAAACTTCATTCTCCAATCAAAATTATGTTATGCCCTCCCTCTCAACTAGGGAGCTTCCCAAACTCCCTCTTAATCTAGGGGGATCAACTTCTTTACTTCGACATCGAAGAATCTTTTATGGCTTCCAATCATTTCATTAGAGTTTTCATTATCCACATCATGCTTATCATATCAATGAACATATTCACCATTTTGAAGATTGTGTGTCTGCACAAATTAGATAACATGTACAACTAAAACTATAGAAGCGTGAAGTTATTCATATCAGAATTATGGAAGCATTTCAACTTTATATATATCGGATACCCAAACTTAGTCATAAACAAGAGACACATACTCTTCAACATTTTGCTAGGGACTTTGTCATAAACCCTAGACTACTTCATAGCATATTTCATTCCATCTAGGGTTTCAATGTTTCTTTCAAAGGCGTGACATAGCCTACTACAACATATAGCAAACCCTAGAAACAATTCAAACAAATATAGATCTACAAGGCATCTAACAACTTTCAAAATTCATATGTTAGACTTTCCACTAGGGATTCATACAAATACTAGATTTCATACAAGAGAATTAATCAAAACCAATCACAGCTTAGTCATCAACATGACCAACTTACACTCGAGTTAGTTGCAAAACCTATATTTTCAATCAAACATCAATCCCAACTAAAACTCAGATTTACACAAATCTCAAATCATAATATTGTCATCATACATTATAATTTTACTTCCACTAAGGTTCAACACCAAAACCCAAGAATTTCACAAATACTATCATCCTAGAAAGACAAATGTTGGCTAGGGCTTAGTTCAAACCCTAGGATTCATGGCCACCGACAAATAGGTTAACTCATACATCTAGGACTTAATAATCACACAAAGGCATTTCATATCATGTGTTAGTCAAACCCAACTTCACAAAGATCAATAAGAGTTAGACATACAACAAACTTGATTAGACTAGGGTTTGATCAGACAAACACACACATACCAAGGAAATCATTTCTAAGACATTATAAGGGTCTTGGTTACACATTCCACCAAACCCTAATGAGTTAGGGTTTCAATAAAGGAACATAGAAAACCCAAAATTACCAATGACATTATCAAAAAAATCTTCAAACAACATTTCTCAATAACCCTAAGCAATTTAGGGTTTTAGACATTCACATCAGAATACCCTTAGGTTATGATTTTCGAGAAAACCTGTCTATGTTTCTATAGAATTATTTAGGAATAGGAATGGGGTAGATTTATCAAGTGATGAATCTCCCAAGATAAGAATCAATATGATTCGATGTGGCTAGTCACAACAATGTTAGTAATAGATTGTCAAATGAATAAACATTTATTATAAAGAAATCAATGTTTTAAGGCATACCTTTGTTCTTTGACAAACCTTGTCTTGAGAAGTCCTCTTTCATACTCCTTGAGAAAAATAGCAGATGTTTTCCTAATCAAGACAATAGAGGGAGAATGATGATTAATATTTAACTTAATCAAAACTAAACGAGTTCATGAAACCAAAAACTGAAAGGAAATGAGATACTTATCTTTGGGAGTTGTTGGGAGCTCCCTTCAAAGCTCGAGGGATACGTATAAACTTATAAAACAAAAGAAAAAATTCTTTTCCAAAAACATGTTAAAACCTATAAATTCTAAAACATCAAAAATAGAAAATATGATATCTAGGACTAGAAGTAAAGGACTTGATAGTGTAAGTCCCTTATATCAGATTCTTCGGGTTTGTCTTTCTTTGGATCTTCTTCTTCAGTAATGTTGGCATGATCTATTTCTCTCTTCTTGTTTCTTGGATTGTCGGGACAATCACTCCTGTAGTGACCCTTCTTATGACATTGATAACATTCTAATTTGGACATGTCTACTTTATTACTTGGTCCTTTCGATTTCTTTGTTTGTATTGAGTAGTGTATGCATTTTAAACTTCTTTAGGATTAGCAACTAATGAGATCCTTAATTCTTCTTGACTGCAAGCATCCCATAGTTCTTCAAAAGTGGGAGCTTCCTTCCAACTGTTAAGTCTTGCATCAAATGCACCCCAAGTAGGTGGCAATCCTAATAGAGCGATGATCATGAGTTCTTTGTCTGGAAGAATTTCATCAATAGCCAAAATATCATCTCTGATTCTTGCTATCTTTACAAAGAAGGAGGCCACTATATCTTATTTATTCATCTTTCTGGTCCTTTGTTAATTCTTCAAGCTTGCCACTTGACCAATGTTCTTAACAGTGAATAACTTTGACAAGGCTTCATACATTTCATGAGCATGATTAATGTTGGATATAGATGGGACAAGGTTGTCCTTCGTTCCTTCTACCATTAGAGTCATGGACACCAATTCTAATTCTCTTAACTTTACTTTGTTTGCATCACTAGAGTCCTCTGTAGGCTTCTTTACTTTTCCTTTGACCAAGTCAAGTATTTTTTTCTTTTCAAGGATGAGGTAAATCCTCTTCTTCCAAGATCTATAATTTGAGTCTCCTTATTGTTTGTTCTCTCCCTTGATTGTGTTAGACATCTTCCTTGAATATAGTAGACTCCTTCCCTAAGATAACTCTTTTGAATGTTTCCTTTATCAAGTGCTTGAGACTACCTTTTTCTTATTTCTTCACTAAAGCTCTGCTACCATGTTAGAAAATCATAAAGGAAGAAATATTTTCTTATTCTTGATAATTACTTGTGATGTTATTGATTTGTTATTACATTTATTTATGAATTATTTCTTTTAGTTCATCAAGAAATTACAAAATCAATAGCACATAAAACAATGGACACCAGATGTAGGCTCACAGCTAGGGAAAAACCCCTCTCTAGGGGAAAACCCAGTCAGTAATTCTTCCTTCAATAGTTTTCCGGAGATATTCCAAGACTCTTGACCTTGACACAAAATTTCCTCCACACAAATTCATCCCTCTTCCTTACTTGTAGATAATCCTTCTTTACCTAGCAGCAACAGTGACAGGAACACTTTCTTCAACCTTGCATTAGAGACTTCAATATTTACTAAAAAAAGATTGGTCTTTGCTCAAAAACTTCGATCTTGGCCTAATACAGCTTCTTGAGGTGGCAGCGTCACACGACAACTGGCTACGACATCAACAAGAGAACTTCAATCTTCCAAACTGTAGGTTTTAACCCTGTACAAAAATTACCTGCAAATGAATTCTTAAAAACATAAAATATACAATGGCGAGAAACACAAAACAAATACACATAGATTTTCCCTTGGATCCCAAAACCGAGACTACTAGATTGATTCTTCATTATTTTCATTTCAATGTTACATGTATAACTAGGGTCATGTACACATGTCAAAGCATTCATAAACCCCAATCCATTAACCCCGGATTAGGACATAACCGTAGTTCCCTTGACCAGATCTACAAGATACCATGTGCAGAAAACCATCATGCCCAAAACCATGTGCAATACTCATGCACAAAACCATAGGTAGGTCCACCCACCTAATATAGGGTCAAAAAAAAAAAATCCTGAGCTATAACACAAACCCAATATTCTCCCACTTGTTGTTTTCTTTCCACACAAGGGATCACATGAGAGCTTAGTCATTGGTCTAGCCTTGCAATGCCCATTGTTTCTCTACACCAAGAAAAATTCTCAGTGCTCATAGACTTCATCAATGCATTTGTTAGAAAATTATATATTACAAAGCAATAGAACACATAAAATATATTGCAGAAATATAAACACAGAAAACACATAAAACAAGAGAGACATAGATACACGTGGTTCACCCAATTTGGGCTACGTCCACGAAGAAACAACCAGTCCTTCCTTTTATATTATCCAGCAAAATGAAGAGATACAACCTACAGCAGATCCGTTATAATTTCCTCTTCACTCTCACACAATCTCCTCTCCCTTTCTCGCTCAGAATACAGATCTACATAGACGCAATACAATTACCTCATATATAGTGAGGGGTTGCCTTCTAGGTCAAAAAACCCTAAATTAAACATAACTTCTACCGTCAAATCTCCACCTAATGAACGACCAAGATTGCCTACGAAATTACAACATTTTACAAGGCAATTTTACATCTATTTTTTAGCTTTGGGGGCGCTGCCCCCGATCCCCTGCCAAGGGGGGTGTAGTGTCCTATCTAGGGGTGCTAGATCGGTCTAAATTAATTGTCAACCAGGGTGCGTTTACTTAGAGGCGTGTGCCTAAAATATATAAGCATAAAGGATCTACTCTAAACCTATGACTCCTAAGTACAGTGCTGGGATTAAATCTATTGTTAAACTAGCAATCACAGTCTTAACTAAGCATTAAATCATATGCTATTAACAACTGAAATGCAATTCATATCATGCTGTATATGACTATCTTGAAAGGCTCGGTCCCCTCACAGAGACACCAACATGCAACCCCTATTCAATATCATTCAGCAATCATGAATATTTAATGAAGGCATGCAAAGGAAAATTCATAACCATTATCCATACCAGTGTTTTATACACAACCCCGAGATCGAATCCTTTACAGGATGCAATTCAAAATCCAAGAGAGGGTTATTCAATCACATGTACAAACATCTAATTAACGCATTCATCACTGCAATCAAATCTCTGAATATATATATATATATAGATAAATCGCATTCAAGTTTCATTCAAATGAATTGACTGTAAACGAAATTAAAACTACAATGTGAATATAATGCAAACATAAACGAAATGTGAACATAAACGAAATGTATGTCGGTATACCACACACGCAGGGCCCGTCCGCGTCTCTGGCACACCAAGATAATCACACCACGATCACAGTATTAAAACGAAGTATGCTATATTAGATTAAAAAAACCAAAGGTTATGTTCAGGAGTAGCAATATCAAAACGTAACTGTAATATCAAACGATAGTGTGTATGTGTAAACGAACATAGGTCCCGGTCTGGTCTTTTAATTACATGCGTTACATCCCTTGAAAAATGGATGTTTATCCATAGCGGCTGTTACTGCTTTTGGTAAAAAACGCAGAGATGTTCCTAATCGACTTATGCATAAAATCAAAATCAAAATAGGAAACAACTTAAAATCAAATGGACAAAAACGTAATGCTGTTGCTGCCTTTGTGCCAACATGCCAGAGTTGACTAAGCATTGACCGTGCATATAGGAGGAATGTTTCCAATGCGGGATAGGTGCTTGTCCATGCTTGGACATTCCTCTTTTCGTCCATGCCTTTCGCTCCTACCTAGCTGCCATGCCACATGTCACATAATAAGCCATTTACAGGTTGTTAAGACTTCCTGTAGTGATTTAGGCCAAAAATCCTAATTTATCAACACAAAACCCCTAAATCAATTAATATGCATTTCAACAACTATAAACTATTAAATTAATTAATTTCCAAGGCATTTGAGGAATGGATGATGAGAAAAAGGTAGGAAATGGTCATGTTTTGGGAGGGAAAAAGGGTCTTAGAATGGTACCAACAGGGGGGCTCCAATTGCCCCCCCCTAGACCCACTTGGAGGCATACATTTTACGATCGGCATTGTCGCCACATTACAAACTGGGGTCCAATGTGGAGATACCTCGAAATAAAGAAGATAATCAGGCTCCACACCCAACAACATCTGCAACATTCTTCAAAGTGTCCACCTTTACCTGCAACACCTTTTTGTCCTCAACCATATCCCTCACAAAGTGATACTGAACATCAATGTACTTTGGCTTTGAATGATAACTAAGGTTCTTTGCCAAGAAAATTGTGATTCAACTTTTACTCAAATTTGATTGCATGTATATAAGGCACTTCTTGTCGTTATATGTCTAAAAATACTATCTTGACATATAAGTACTTACATAGATCATTGTGGTACTTAAGGAATCAATGTTTCCCACTAACTTTGATTCCAAATTTTATGGATGCGACATGGAACTGATATGTGCATTCCTATATCGATTGGTCAAGAGGTTGACAAAGTTATAAGCATTTGGTAAATTAGTCATCATAATTTCCCATAAGGTAGTATTCCTATTCGAAGACATCCTCAAATTTGTCGTGTTTACCCTTCAAGGATAGTAGTCTCAAAGTCACCTAATCAACCAATATGGTATGTTCCTGCTCACTTGAGATCTCTCTGCCAATTCGATACATATTTTCTTCTTGTTCTCCCTCAATTATAGAGTTTCCATAATTCTCAAATGCCTCAACTATGGTGTAGCAACTCTCTCTAGCCTCTTGCCTATACTACAAATGCACTATATTGTTTTCACACGTGGTCATTTTCTCATTGTACAGGTTCAATACTTATATGTGATGTTATAACCTCTATACTCATCATAAATGTGGTAACACCAAAGTGTAATGTAATAACACATCATAATACTTACTATTTTATTTTTTGGTTCGCAGTACAATGAGGGACATTAATATCATAATAAAGTGCCATAAAAAAACTTGGCTTAATCATACCACTAATGATTTGGTTAAGTTAGTGTGCCTTGTATCTAAGACATACTTCACAATTTCCATTTTTTTTTCTCACTTCCATTCCCTTCATAATAAGGAGATTTCCCTACTCATGTACAACCTATCAAATGTCATCCAGCAAGGTCTAGTCAACAAAGAACAAGTAATAATGTAAGTATAAGTGAAAGAAACCACCAAAGGTTAAAAGCACAAAAAATGAAAATAATAAAGAATAAAGCTAGATATATGTCATATCATTAAAAAGACTTGCACCCCTAAGTGTCATGTTTATCTATGTGTGTCTAAAGAAAAGAGACTTGATAAATGAAAAAGGGAAATAAATAAACCGATGGGGTGGTAACTCTAAGCAAATCTTTCTCTTAAAGGCTTGCATTTACAAATAATGAAAAATTGTAACTCTTGAGAGATAGTTGGACCAATAAAACAAACATTTATCAATATGTATGATTTTAAGGGTCATTACATGACATTTTCCCTCCCTCTACAGGAGTTATTCATCATTTTCATCTATCTCTAACTTAATTATCTAGGAAATACATTTTTTCCTAGGAATTGTCACATGTAAAAAGCATATATGTGCCCTCCCATGGTAAGACTTAAGCAAGTTATAAAAATCAACATGTATTTTGAGATTGTTAGAAGAAAATGTTTGGTATGCATTACCTAATTATTTGTAATTGGGCTAGACCCACTGCTATGAGTGAAAGTCTTGCCTTGCCTTGGGATTTATGTACCATGCCTTAAGATCCATGATACTACATTGAGATCCATGATGTTGCATCAATATCCACCTATATACAACCATATCTATGAACATTTAGGTTTGTGCACTTCATTAGGATACATGCCATGGCCTTGGGATTTGTGACAATGTATTGGATGATGATAGGGACTACACATCTTCGTCATATAACACATGGACCATTCATGGAGGGAGCACTTGTCTTCTTGGAGGAATATTCTCACATATGTGAGTGGTTAGAGGTGGTTATGAAGTGATTTTAGCATTTTTCAGGGTGACCAACTTTAGCGGTAGTTATATTTTTATAGATTGCCTAAATTTATGTCAGATCAACAACACTAGATGCAGAACGACCACGAGATTTTTCCTAAATGGTGTCATAATGGAAAATAGAAAAAAAAATATACCTAGGTAATATTCTACTAGAAATTGTCATAGAAAACTTATCATCATGTTTTGGAGCCGCACATGTGAGCACATGGAGGGTGCACTTTCTCTCTCTTAGCCACACATGTGGGTGGTTAGAGCTTCTCTTTAACTAATCCACTCATGTGTTTGATTTAGTTGTGTTGGTCATTTCATGACATATTATGTTATTCACTCAAATGGTTTTAAACCATGCTATTAAGGGTGCTTCTTGTTTTAGCTCATGTTCTTGCTTGAGCATATTGTATTGGCACGTGATATTGTGCTAGCACATGGTTTTATACTCTTGGTTTTATGAGGCTCCTCATCTACATATGAGAGGCCTCTTCCTTATTCATAATTAGAATTTGGAGAATAAGATATATTTTGACTTATTTATTTTGTGTTTTTGGTTTTAGCTTAGTATTTTCTTGAGGAATATATTATGAGGGATCTAGCAAGAGGTTTTTACTATGACAGGGGAAGGTTGGTTGATAAAACTAGTAAGGAGTCGTAAGAGGAGCAAAGTGATACAGTGGAGGAGCTTCATAAGGTGATTTTTTTTCTTTATAGTCCTTAGTTTCCCAATACTTAGACTAAAGGATTGAGCTGGCAAAGATTCATTTGCTTTCCAACTGTTAGTGTCAGTCTTTCCAGCCTTCCTCCAGTGATCAAACATGCTCTTACAAAGTTATTTTGAAGTGTCAAG
>APFE031454606.1:46816-59327 GCA_000404065.3 Pinus taeda
CCTCTTTAGCTTCTCTTTTTTCTTCCTTGATCATTCATCTCAGCTAAATGCATCAGCACAAACTCCTACCTTGCCCCAAAGACCCACCTGCAAAACCTGAGCTCAATCCCCGCACCCTGAATTGCACTCCCTCCAATTGCCACCAAAAACCCCAAAAACTTAAAATCAACCCTTCTTATCAGTTTACTAGCCTAATATCAGTGTTTCTAATTGGTTAACTCATCCTATTGAAAAATCCACCGAGTTTGACCGGGGAGAGAGCCTTCTCATACCCCGTAGGGCTAGCTACGAGGTGAAATGGTTTGATGTTGCCTTGAAGGTTTGCCTTTCTCAGCCTGAGGTGAAATCTCAAGCGCTAACACCAACTCTTACCTTAAGATAGTGTAAAGGCTGTTCTTTTCCACTTAAGGAGTTACTAACACACTCCTATCACCATTCGAGTCTTGAAAAATATAAAATCCCTTGGGAGAGCTCACTAGGTACAACTTATGGTTGCTTAGGGTTACAAGATTTATTATTGCAAACCAAGCCTCAAGGAGAACCAATTAACTCCAATAACCGAATAGGATAAAAATTGGTCTTTGTTTTTCATTTCTCTCGTAAAAAAATTAATTCAATTATTTTCTTCTTTGTTTAAAGAAATTTATGGTTTTAAAATAGTAAAATTTCTAAATCAAATTGTTAGATAATAAGCTTTCTAAATATGTCAAGTCTTGTGTTACTTAGATCTTCTTCAGGTTAACTAGTCATTCATGTTACATCTTTTTTCAAGTTGGAATAATTTCTTTTTTTAAATAAAGAGGCTATTATATTATATTTAAAAAACTAGTTTTCATGGCAAGCTCCATTTACATTCCTCTATTACATCAACAACTTCAAAATTCAAGCAAAACCACAATTTAATTTACCTAGTGCCACGAACTTTCTGTTTTACAATATTATATTAATAATGTCCATATATTCTATAGAATTTCCCCAAAATTACTTCATATTTGCAAAGCATACAACATTATTATCTATTTTTCCCCAAAAGGGCCAGGGTCTAATTTGTCCTTAGGTGTTACCTGCTTTCCACGAGCTGCTCCATTGTCTTTTCAAGTTGGAATAAATTGGGACATAGATCTTGTTTTAAACTTCTCATCTTCAAATCCAACCCTAATTCTATAAAACAAGCTCTAGAGTGCTTGATTCCAAATTTTCTAATTGAGCTTATTTTAATCATGCTTGTAAATACACGACATTGAATTATATTATAACTCTTATTCACTTCATTTACAAGTAGTAAATTGCCAATGTTGAGTTCATTTCATGATTAAACGCTTTAATGTACCAAATCATTGCCACAATAAGTGTTGGGACTTGGTCTTAAGTGGGATGACTCATATTTTTGGTGCACTTAACTTCTCTTATGGATTTACATGTCACTATTGAACTTATTTAAGGTGAATTTAATGTGATTGTGGCATAAATGCACTCTCAAATTTAGTATAAATGCATGAACGCAAAATAATACAATCTTTTATTTCTTGTGACAAGGGCTTGGAGTTCTACTAGTAAATGTTTAGTCTTAACACTTCATATTTAGCCATGTTTGAGCATATTCAACATCTCGACGCTAATATTGCTCAAATTGATGCATAACATTGAGTAATGATTTGGTGTTTAGCCTTAATAAATTGTTGTATTTAGTTGTAGTTTCACACTGCTATTTGAAAACAAGGGCCCTTGAATGTGGTTTGGGTTTTGAACAACTAACAATAATAACTCGTAATTGTATTGTTATCAATACACATATAATGATACATTGCTGAACACACTTAAAAGATTAACACTTTATCGTTAATGTGTTTCCTTCACAAAACTAATACATACATTGTGCTTGGATAAATATTGTTGATGTTATCACTGTTGGGAATACATTAGGAATCCACTCTCTCATGATCACAATCTTTTTAAATACATGGGAATGAATATATCCTGAATGTTGATAATGTTGTTTATCTTCTCATGTTTAAAAAAGTGTTCATTAATAGTCATAATGATGTTCTCCTCATTATTCTCTAATATGAAATAGTTATTGTGCCTTGAACACTAATATCTACATTTATTGAGGTATTGTGGGTATATGTGAAAAGCTGTGATTTCCTTGGTTTAATGCTATAGACATTTGAATGTTTACTTGATATAACATCATGCTCTAAATGAATACACTAATTCTCATTGTCAAACATGATAATTATGCTCATATTTCATGTCATAATTATGTTGCTATCACTATCCATAATGAATAACATTACATTGAAATTATTTTAACTATAGTTGGAAAACATTAATATAACAACACTCTAGAATAATCTATTGGTAGATGGTTTTATTACTTCTTCATTTTCTCATGGTAATTCTAGAAATTGTAATAAGTTATTAATTGATTTATATGTTAAGATATTCTATGATAGTGACTTGTGGACACTAAATAGGTATCTCCACATGGCATTATTTTAGGAATCTCCTAATTCATTCTAACTAAAATTCAATCCCTATATATGAAGCAACAATACTTGCAAATCTAAGTTTTAGTGACATTTGGGTAAGTTTTGTGCCTTAAGTGGCACTACTCCTTTACATTTTGAGGGCACTAATATGAGCACAACATATATTAATAACAAGCACTTTAAAGAAGTAAATGGTGACATGTTAATAATAACAATGAATTTTCTTGTTGGTTGGGGCATGATTTATTCTATGGCCAAAATATTAATGTTTGGGATGGAAAGGTTAGTGGAAATACTTCATTTAATTCCTTTAGTTTCATTGTTCCCTTGAAATATAATTGCATTAGATGAGAATGTTGTTGGATCTTGATTATTTCCATAGTTTATCATTGACATTTGGTGTATGCTTTCTTTCACTTGCAACAACAACATTTCTCTTAATCCATGGTAAACAAACCTTGCTCTATCTAAAATCATAGTTATATTTCATTGAACATAAATTTCAAGGTGTATGAGAATTTGAGCAAGATATCTTTAACTTTCTAGGCATAATATTGAATGAGAACTTGTTTAAATATAATACATTTTGAGCTTATTCACCGTTGGTAGTTGGATACGCTATTCCACACCTACTTAAGCTTGTGAGTAGTAGTCAAGTCAATTTGGGAAAGCTCCCTTCTCTACACACAAATCCTGGCTCAATTTCACCATAGTGAATCCCCTCTTATATTAGTAAGCCTTTCCCTATCCTTAAATTGAGAGGCAAGGACACTAAGGTGGCAATGGGTGGCCTATCTACAATTTCTCCTACCGTATCCTATTGGTGAGGACTTTTTATTTGGGAGAAATTTCAAGTAGTAACACTCCCAACAAGGTTTTTCAAAATAGTAGAACAAATATATTCCTTGTTCCTCTTATAACTCATGAAGAAGAGTTATTCCATTGATGTCTATCATGGGTCAAAATTTCAAAAGAAAAGATGTAATAATTTCTTTATCTGAAAATCTATTCACAAACAAAGACCCTTTTATCTATTTGAGCCACTCTTATATGGAATCTTCTTAACATTTCTTTCAATTTGGGGAATGTCAAGGTTTACATGTATCCTAAATTGTGTCTTTTCTTTGAAGGATTAGTTTGTTCAAAAAGATGCACTTGTAAGAGTGGGAATTTATTTCACAATTTATGTGACTTGATTAAATATCACATTCCCCTACTTATTGAGGGATTCATTTACATGGCACAACACGATCTTTTAGTCCAACTTATTTTTCCAATATGAGGTCATCTAGGCTAGTAAGGAATATAGTTAGATAGGTCAGGCATTAGTGAACTAAACTTTTTATACCTTGAGCTCATAAAGGAGGCATGCAAAAGAGAGTAGAAGGCTATATAATAAAAATATAGGTTTTATTAAGATATGGTAGATAATACACTAATATTTTGGACTTCAATGTGTAATAACACCAAATGTAATAGAAAACAACAATTATAGATTGGAAATAAGAACTTTAAAACAACTAGTAGTGCATGTATCCAATGTTGGTTCAAAGAAAGGGGGTACAAATATTTGTAGGGATACATACACAATACTCATGTGAACAAATCCTAGCACAACATGATGGAGCTCTTATTTATTTATAAGTAAAATAGACAATTAAAATTTGATGAAATTCAGAGAAAAGGTAGGTGGAAAATGAAGAGTCATGGGCATTTAGATGAAAAATTGATGGTAAAATTGTAAAGATCGTAACTCATGCATACTTAGAGTTTGAAGGATAATAAATTATCAAAAAGAAACTATGATCCGTACTTATGTAGGAACACAACAAAATACAGATATAAACATAAAGACAAAGATGCAATAGAAATAAAACTTCGTTTCATTAATATCAAAGAACTAAAATATGCTTACATATAGAATGGAAATAAACTAGCTCGGGCAATGGTAGCTTGTCTCTAAGAAGAGATGTGGCAGCTACATGCCTCTGAAATATGTTACAATGAGGCTCAAGGGCCTTTTTATTATTGAACAACAAGGGAAAACCCTAAACAACCAAATCCCTAACCCGAGAGATGAAACACCAAGATTTTGTGGGCCCCATTGGGGTTAGTTGGGCAACCAACTTCCCGAGGTTGTAACTTGGTCATATTATCTTTGTTTGGCACGTATGATACCTCGTTGGAAAATATCTTTGAGTACTACAGGATTTGATGCAGGCCCCTACTTATGCTTATTGGCCTACTATGGACCTAAAAAACGCCATTTAGGGGGTCAAAATAGCTCCAGAAGTTCAGGACCCGAAAAACTGCTAAAAATAGTAAATTTTGCTATAATCAAGGAAACATACGAAATTGACTAGAGGTCTAGGTGGAATAGGCAGGTGGCCACCCATATCCACTTGGATTAGTCCCCCCCACCCCCCCTCGCCCCCCCCCCCTTAGAAGCAATGATCCGCATTGAGTGTTAGAAGCCTCCATGAGGTGAGGAAATTTATGTTGAATGTGGTCCCTGGTGAACCACTTGCCCTCGTGAAGGAGTTGGCTTGCTTTGACAAATCGATATAGCTGGATCCTCTGCTAGAAAGTGTTTTTAATGTGTGTCCATGATTCTTTCAGTTGTGGCCTACTCAATGCAACTTAGGTTAAGTCCTGTTGGTGTCAGCTGCTCCGCGATGTCGAATATGTCTAACAATGGAGGAAATTATGGTCGCAATGGTCCACATTGAATACTGGGTGCAAACTAAGGAACAATGGAATGTTGAAATCGAAGGAATTTTCCCCTACAACCTTGGTGATGGTGTACGACCCATATCAGAGTGGGCGAAGCTTGCAGTGGGGCTTAGCGAGGCGCTCCTTCTGCAAATGTAACCAAACTTTGTTGCTTGTTGGCTAGTTGAATTGTTTATTAATTGAACAATCAAGTACCACATTAATTGTCAACATGGGAAAGTCTTTTTATTCCAAAGGCAACCGCGTACTGTCTGTACTTAAATTCTAAAAGCATTAAGAGCTGTAGTATACTTAATTCTTATGCTAATTTATCACAGTGCTGATAAAATAGAAGGAATTAATTAAAATTACAAATCTGGAAAGCAAAGAGATGGATGCTCTGTTGGCAGAGGATCAGGACCCTATCCTCCAGGTGAGGACGTTCAGCACCTGCCCCTGGAATCAGATTGCTAACACACACTGCACTCAGATTCACCGGTGAAATACACTTGCATAACTTCAAACAATTAATAAAACAGAGTGCTAGCAAAACAGAATTACAAGAGGTAATGCTACAGAATCCAAACAGAGTATCTGCAGAAAGAAATTATCACACACTTACACACTTGATAGCAAAGTAAATGGGTGAATCTTGTGAGGAAGGTGGGCCCAGTCCCTCTCACAAGATTCCCTAGAACACGGAGAATAGCTTAAATGCTCAGAACATTCTTCTATTCATCTGTCAAAAGATTCGAATACAATAAAGTTCAGACTTACTGATGTTCTCACAAATTTCACTTACAGACCATCCTCTCTTGACTAATGTAGATGTCTCCTCTTTATAGAGGAGACATCTATTACAATATATTGTTACGGTTCATTCAGTTAACCCGTTTAATCAAAAATAAGAATTACAGAAATGCTGTTGCAACAGTATGATAATATATTCTTTGTTTAGGTTCTAGCTGTTACACAGCTGGTAACCATCTTCGACCGTCTTCTTTGGAATTCACACATTCCCTTCGCCGTTTCCCCATACTATTCCTGTTTTGAGTCCTGGTAACTGTGTTCTACCCGCTTTGGACAACTGCTTGATTAGCCACGTCAGCGTTCCTCAGATAGTTGCCGTTGTTGTTTCCAGCTGATGCAAAATACCTGCTTTAGATGGTTTCTGTTGCTGACTGTAGCAACTGCGTAGTTGCTGCTTCTGGTGTTGCAGCAACTGCGTAGTTGCTGTTTCTGGTGTTACAACAACTATAGGTTATAATTCCTGCGGGCTTAAGACAATTACTTATCAATTTAGTCAGCTTTCCAAAGATAAATACAAAGGTACTTACGAATATGCAGTGAACAATTAAACATATAGATATGCGGGAATTTACTTCATACCTTGGGGTGATTAAGTCATTGTGTAATCAAAGCTTATAACTTGTGACTGAAAAGGATAATATTATGATGAAAATATAAGGTCAAAATTGATCAATTCTGGGTCCTAACATCCCCCCCAACTGAAGATATTGCATGTCCTCATGCAATGTTTTACTCTGAATCTGAGTTGGAGTATTGGGATGAACAATGTAAATTACTGAGACAATAACTGTAGGAGGTGACGTTGAACTTCTTTCTGAAACCATAGACAGTCTGTATCTGTCTCCATGCTGCTGCTTCCTCCTTACTGGATAACCCAAACTGACCCTTATATTGTTCACCGGATAACCATAGAAGTGGAAATTTAAATTTGTAGCCCATCCAACTCTCAGCACAGTGTTGCATGCATCTAATATAGAAAGGTACCCTTGTAAGTGCTACCTGCAAATTTGATGGATTGTAAGGGTGATATTCTTTCCTTTCTTTGGGGAAGTTTTCCCAAAACAAATTATTTGCTTTAACAACCAAGGGTGCCTTGGTTTTCAAATAGTGCTGACAGTCTTTCAGGACTATTGCTTGCAATTGTCTGAGGTGATTTTTCATATCAGAATTCTTTATCAATGTTTGGTGCTGTACAATAAAAGTAGCTGCATTCTGTGGTTCAGCCCTAATCCACAGAAGGCAATTTTTTTCATTATGTTGGGCTGAGATGAAGGCATTCTGCCATGTGAGCTGGTTGGCTAAAAAGGAAATGAAGGCTCTCAGCTGTATGTCACCAACCACAGGTAGCATATTCCTGTTCCTTTCTTCGGACACTGCTTCATTGTGTAGATAAAGCTCACATAACAGGTTTTGGTCATTTTTAGGTGCCTCTGCAAAAGTTTGCATAAACTGTTCTGCTGTGACCACCTGATGGGGTCTACCTTCTCTTACAACTTTTACCTGTAAGAACGTCAATCTCTCCCTAAAAAATGTTGCATAATTAAAATATGGTTTCCTCGTGGCCAGTATTCTTTGAAATAATTCAAACATCTGGGACAATCTGGTTTTTAACTCTGTGATTTCTTTATATTGAGCTCTGCATTGCTCAAGTGCTTCCCAGTTCCTGTATGCGTGATTGAACTAGGTCCCTTTCTGTTGTTCGAATGCTTTGCCCTGTGACTGATCATATTCTTCGCACCATTTTCCTTTCAATGCCTGAAAGCTTTCTGTTTCTATGCATGCATCATTAACAGAGGGAGACTCTGTTTGTGTATAAGCATCAGTAAGGATAATCTGTTCTGTTGGAGTAAACTGTGATAATCCAACATCTTTTTCTTCGTTTGCAGCTAGTGTCTCTTCCTCTTGCTGTCCTGATTCACTGTGTTCTATGGTAATTTGGGTAGGTCGGGGTAGGTGTGTACCTTTTTCCTCATTTGCTGATTCCTGTGTAAATTCTTCCTCCATGACAATTTGGGTGGGCCGTGGTGAGTCTGTATTCTCCTCTTTTACTGATTCCTGTGTAAAAACTTCCTCCATAATAATTTGGGTGGGCCGTGGTGAGTCTGTATTCTCTTCTGCTTTACTCTCTGCTGGGGAACTTACTGGTTCTTGTGTGTCAGTAAGTTCTTTAATTTGATCTTCTTTCTCCTCCAGAGAGCCTGTTGGTTCTTGTGTAACAACAGGTTCTTCTATCTGCACTTTCTCTTGAGAGCTTGTTGGTTCTTGTGTAACAACAGGCTCTTTCATTCCAGCAGAGGGTTGTGGTGTTTCTATCTGTGCAACAACAGGTTTTTTCGTGTCATCTGCAACAGTGGCAGCTTCCTCCATTGGCTCTGCCACTACCTTGTATCCTGCTTGAGTATATATTTCACCACAAGTGGTGCACATATACTCATTGTCTTTACTTTTCTCTGCTGCAGAGGCTACTCGCGCTAAAACATGCAGGCTGAATTCATTTTGATATGCTTCTTTAATCCTTATTATCTCCTCCTGATAATCCTTAATCTGTGATTTCAGGAATTCAATTTCTTCCTGCAAGGCAGGTATGGTGGGCTGATCTTGCGGGGCAGTAAGCTCCAGTGGAGGCAGAGGTTACGCTTCATCATCTTGGTCAGTATTCCCCGTAGGTGGTTCTTGTGTGTCACTTGGGGAAGTGGTTGGTTCTTGTGTTGCAGCCATTTGGTCATTATTACCTTGGGTGTCGGCAGCTGGTTCTTGTGTGTCAGCTGCCTTAACATATGATGTCACAAAGCTATAAATGCTCTGCATCTCAACTTCCGAGGGTGAGGGAGAGGGGCTTTGGGGACGGGTGACGGTACGGATTCTTAAAATAATCGGTGGTGAACTAGGGGGGTTTGGAATTTTAGCTACTACCGATGACCAAGTTCTTCGTTTTGGTAGAAAAGCCGTAAATGCAGGCATTTTTCTCTTCAGGCCAGTTTCAGGGGTAGTAGCTGGAGCAACAGATGTCTTAGCTGAAACCCTGGTTTTTCTTCTTTTTGGTGGGGTTTCCTTTCTCTGTCGCTTCTTTCTCTTAAGCAGGGTAATGGGGATATTGTCGTCGGAGTCATCAGTAGAAATGCCAAGTATGGGGGTGGAAGGACTGGCCTTTTCGGGAGATGGGGTTGTTCCTGCGGTCACTTCTACTGCTGCTTGTTCATTCTCAGCAGCTTGCGGAGATGTTTGATGGGCTTGTTCAGGGGTGTGCTCTGCCTGCTGAGGATTTTGCAGAGGGATTTGCTCAGGCATGTCCTCTGTTTGTTGAGGAAGTTCATGTTCTGGTTGCGGAATTTCAGCTTCCTGCTGGGGATGAATGGGGGGTGGAGGATTATTTAAAGCAAGGCCTCTATTAATGAGTAATTGGATTAACCGGTGATGTTTTAGGGAAAGAAGTGGACGCTTCGCGTTAACAGCATATCGTGACATGTTCTTAAGACAACCCAATAGATAATATGGCATATTTATCAACTGACCATTTCTCAAATGATTTAACAGCATGAAATCATGCTGGTAAATTACCTGATAGCGGCCCTCGCACGTCAGATATTGCTTCACAAATTCGGCAATTCTCAGCCACGGTGGAGGTAACGAACGAAGTGCTATGCCTCTGCCCTTAGGTTCTATCTGCTCGCCTGGTCGAAGAAAATCCTGCTGCGCGTTGAGAATCAGGTGCTTCCTGCTGAACCATCGTATGCCATTAGCTGGTAGCCCGGTAGCTTGGGCTATCACTTCCTCTGTAACTGGGATTTGAACTCCTTGAACGACAGAGAATCCTTCTGTTAGATTGCATGCAAATTCAAGGACTTATTGCTCGTTAAAGTCCGGAAGTCTCCTGAAATACTCTATCCAGCCTGCTTGTAAGAAAATCTGGTAAATGTCCGGATAGAGTTCAAGGACTGCTGTCAAAGCAGGTTCGTATGTGATGAGAGGTCCTCCCATGGCTGTTGTTTCAGTGAATTTCCGAGTTCAGAATCGAGCTTCTGATTTCAGTTCAGAGTAAAGCGTCGCAAATGGTAACATGTAGTGATAGGGTGACTCTTACATATTACCGGGAGAATTAAGGGTGGCGGCAGTTGGCGTGGTGTATCATCATTGGAGTTGCTTTGGTACTCCCCCCCTTCTACGTGTGACCGATTTGATTGGAAGTATAACTAATTGATAGTCCTATCAGCTTTCACCGCATTATCTATTATTTAATGTCCATTGATAAACGTGCATACCTTCATATTTTACCTTTTTGATTGCTGCATCAAAAAGTCTTATCTCGTCCCCGCTAAGTCATAATGATTACCGCGGATGTGAAAGTGTGGGAATATCGGCGATTTGTAATGATAATGACAGGAAGTGATAGTAGGGTGTCATAGTCATCATAAGAAGTGGTATATTTTATCGAAATTTGTTGCTTGGGGCTGCAGTGGTAAAACTAGTGTGCGTGGGTGAATTTAGCCGGGAAGGGTATTTCGTGTCCGGGAAGCGGTATTGGAACACCAGGATTGGTGTTGCAGCAACAGGGAATTATCGGAAAGAAAACATTTGTAAAGATGGGAAATGTACTATAGTGATGGAAATCGGGAAATAATGTTGCATCCACGGGAATAGTATTGCAGCAATGGGAATGGTGTTTTAGACAACAGGGGAGTGTGTTGCAGCAACGGGGAATAATGTTGCGACAACGGGAAATGGTGTTGCAGCAACGGGGATGGTGTTGTAGCAACGGGAAGTGGTGTTGCAGCAACAGGAAATTCCACGTTCGCAAAATAATCCCTTTGAAACTTTTGTTTTCAGCTACCTCCCAAGCTAAAATCTGCAAAATACTGAAATGTAATATCACAATCCTTGACAGGATTTATTAATTTCTTAAAAAAACAGAATATCTAACCTAAAAAATTGCATAAATAATAGAAATTCAAGTGCTTTGAGGGGTAGCAAGTTCCCCTGGAAAGGAATACTGTTTTATTGCCATGCAAGTGGCTTTAAAATCTTCCTTGGAAACCGGCCGTTGGTATAACCGAAGTCGGTAGCCATTTACTAACAGTGGTGTTCTACTCCCATCAATTGTTAAAAGTCTAACTGTCCCATTTGGAAAAACAACATCCACTTCATACGGTCCTAACCACCTTGTTCTTAACTTGCCCTGAAAATTCTCAAAACGAGAATCATAAAGTAGAGCCCAGTTACCTTTCTGGAACTGCTTTTGCTTGATGGTTCTGTCATGCCATTTGCTTCTTTGTTGCTGTATCATCATTGTTTGATGGACGGCCTTCAGTCTTTTCTCATCCAATTCCTGAAGCTGCTGCAATCTGGCTGTCTATGCATCAGTTAAATCAAGGTTAACAGCTAAAGCAGTTCTCAAGGTTTTGATTTCACACTCTACAGGGAAAATAACATTCTTTCCAAAAACTAACTCATAGGGTGAAAAGCCTGTTGTATTTCTCCAAGTAGTTCTATAGGCCCATAAGGCTTCAGGCAGTCTCTGAAACCAGTCCCTTTTGTTCTCCTTTATAGTTTTTGTCAAGATGGCTTCAATGACCTTGTTGGTACTTTCCACCTGCCCATTTGCTTGGGGGTGGTATGGTGTAGTCATTTTGTGCTTGATATGATATTTCTGGAGCGTGTCTTTGAAGCCATGGGAATTAAAAGGAGGTCCTCCATCCGTGACTAATTCTCTGGGTAATCCAAATCTAACAAATATTTCTTCAAATAAGAATGTTAGTACTGCTTCTTCATTAGCTTTAATGAGTGCTTTGGCCTCTACCCATTTAGTCATATAATCCGTGCATACTAATATGTACACTCTTTGATTAGATGGAGGATTAATGGGACCTACAAAATCTAATGCCCATTTCTCAAAAGGTTCAAGAGTTACCTCGGGATTGAGTGGCATTTCATCTCTATGGTTAGTCTGGCCCATTCTTTGATAACTGTCACATGCCTTCACATATTTTCTGGCATCTTTGAAAAGTGATGGCCAGTAATATCCCATTCTAAGTACCTTGTGTGCTGTTCTTTTGTCTGCAAAGTGTCCTCCACAAGGGTCATCGTGACAAGCTTTTAGTATATCATAGATCTCGTCTTCCCCAACACATCTCCGGATTTCCTGATCTATCCCTGTATGAAACAGACATCCGCTTATCCAGCTGTACCTAGCGCTCTGCTGAATGATTTTCCTTTTTTCTCTGTGCGATAGGTGCGATGGTAATTTCCCTGCAACTAAGTAGTTAGCAATATCTGCATACCAAGGTGAGTGGGCAGAGACAACAAATAGATACTCATCGGGAAAAGAATCATCTACTGGAATCATTAGTTTTTAACCGAGAAAGAAAATCAGCAACTACATTTTCTTTTCCTGGTCTATCTACAATTGTGATATCGAATTCCTGCAATAACAGTAACCATCTAGTGACTCGGGCATTTGTAACAGATTTATTCATTAAATATTTAATGGCCGAGTGGTCAGT
>APFE031454606.1:64172-80841 GCA_000404065.3 Pinus taeda
CTTATTCAATGCTCGGTAATCAATGCACATTCTCCATGAGCCATCTTTCTTTCTCACCAAGACAATTGGAGACCCACATGGTGATGTGCTAGGTCTGATGAACCCTTTCTCGAGCAACTCCTGTACTTGCTTCTTGATTTCTGCATTCTCTAAAGCGGACAACCTGTACATTCTGATGTTAGGTAATGGAGCATCTTGCTGCAAATTAATATCATGTACTATTTCCTTTTTGGGTGGCAAATCTTTAGGTTCTTGAAATAGTATATCATATTCTAAAACAAATTTTTCTAAATCAACTTGTTGTTTATTATTATAGCCCTCAAATACATTGGTTTTATCAGGTTTCTTTTCCTTTACAACCATAAGTAAAAATTGCTTACATGAATTTAGAATTCTTTTCATCTGCCCTGAGTTTATGAGAGTATAATTGTTCTTGAGTCTATGAGCTCTTACAATATATTCAATTCCATCTTTAACGAGTTGATATTTGTTTTTTGCTCTATAGAAAATGGCTTTTCTATCATACAAGTAAGGACTTCCTAAAACAATTCCACATATATCCAAGGGAATTATATCTAACTCAACCTCATCTACAAATGTTGACCCAAAAGAAAACCTAAGTTCACATTTTCTAGTCACTTGTAACTTTGCTTTATCACATACCCAACCCAATGGATATGGCTTCTTGTGAGGAGTGGTTAGTAATCCCAGCTTCTTTACAATTGCTTCAGAAATTAAGTTTACTAGTGAGCCACTATCAAACAAAGCATCAATCTTTTGATTCTTGGAAATAACTCTAATATGAAAAAGCTCATGAATTTTCCTCTCATTTTCTTCATTATCAATAGATTGTGCAGAATTACTAGTAGATGCTTCATAATTTTTACCTTTTATACCTGTGCTTGTGATTGTTGTTTCATCCCCTAAGTCTGACCCCAAATCCTTCTGAATAGTTGTAGCAGTCTTCTTCTTTTTTCCATCGTACTTCTTGGGCCTCAGCTCTAGATGTAGAATCCAACAGTGTTCATCATCACGCCCATCCTTCTTGTAGTGAGTGCATGAATATTTTGTCTTTTGTACAATATTTTTCTTCCTCTCTTTCAATTTCTTCTTTTTCTTTTCCTTGCTCTTGCTTGCAGTGGGTTTTGATGATCCCCCAACTTCTGGGTTCACATTCTTGCCTCTAGCCTCTAGATGAGTAGCCTGAACAGATACCTCATCTATGCTAGTAAGGTTAAACATGAGAATAGTGTGCTTTAAATAGCTGTGTAGACCACCCATATAATTCAGCAGAGTTTCGGGTGAGTCTAAAGAAATTCCTAGAATCAAAGCTCTTTTTCTAAATTCTTGGGTGTAACTTTGTACACTTTTCCCTTTCAATTGGCAAAGAGTTTACCAACCCATCATAGCTTGCTGCATATAAGCTAGTGGATAGAATTGCTCTTTAATTGCATAAACAAATTCACTCCAGACAAAAATAATTTTACCATGCCTCTTCATGTCAGCTCGTGTTCTTCCTTCCCACCATACCAAGACAATTCCTCCAAGGCGTAGGCTATCCAACTGAATCTTACCTGAATCAATGCTCTGCACCCTACAATATACATCAATCTGTCTAATCCAATTATCCAGCTTCTCTGCATTCAACTCTCCATCATATATTGGAAAATCAAATTTAACATCTAATTTAATTAAAGATTCTTTCTTCTTTCCCTTTTCCTTTAGAATGGTCATGGAGGAGAGATTCTTCTACTCCTTTATCTTGTTTGGAGTTTGATGAATTTTCA
This sequence comes from Pinus taeda, assembly GCA_000404065.3. Lineage (NCBI taxonomy): Eukaryota > Viridiplantae > Streptophyta > Pinopsida > Pinales > Pinaceae > Pinus > Pinus taeda. Next base: position 65,960 of record APFE031454606.1, read on the forward strand.
TCTCTACCTTTCTTAAATTCTCTATGCATTTCTTCTACCATGGCTCTCATGGTCATAAGACTGTCCATGAACTGGGAGTCTAATTCCAAGGGACTTTCTTCTGTCATTTTCCTCTTAGGATAGACTCTTCCAATTTCTGGCTTAGCTTCAATCAAGTCTCCTTCTCCTAATTTGAGCTTTATCCTAGTTAGCATTCAACAAAAAAAAAGAAAAACTCCAGCACAATCTTGTCTAACCTTAACAACCTAGAGCTCTGCTACCACTTGATTTGAAATTGATCTAAGACAATTAATAAGGTATTACAGACTCATGTGCATGGATGCGCCTATGTTACTTTATGCAATGGATCGATAAGATTGCGAAGCACACATGCACTGAAGCTGTTATCACCCTAAAATCTTTGTCTTTAAGCTTTGTCTTACCAGGTGTTTATAAGTCATATCTCACATCATGTTGGAGAAATTTTGAAAGCAGCTATGAAATCACTGAACTAGGCGTTTTCGCAGCGCGTTACGAAACCCCTGTAGCAGCCTGTTTTATCAGAGAAAAACTGTTTTTACTAGTCAACTTACAGAAGCTTTCCTGAGCAGCTGAGAACTCCATTTTGAAAACTGAAAGAGTATTTTCTTCCTAACATTCTGCACTACATAAACCTCTTTCAGTTTCCTCAAATTCATTCTGAGCTGGGAGAAACGGGTGACCAAAGTTGCGTTACGAAACTGCTGTAGGTGCAGTTTTTCATCTCCTGTTTGACAACTGTTTTTCAAAGACTTATTTTGGGCGGTAGGAACAATGTTTCAAAAAACCAAGAGAAATTTTTGTTCAGCATGGACTGATTCAAAAAAACCTCCTTCAGTTTCCTCAAATTCATTCTGAGCTGGGAGAAACGGGTGACCAAAGTTGTGCTACAAAACTGCTGTAGGTGCAGTCTTTCAGAAAACGGATTTTTCTTGTTTGCCACGTGTTTTTCAAGGACAGTTTCTGGACAGCTGGAGAAATGTTTTAAAAAACCAGGAGAGGTTTTTGTTCTGCACAACATGGGATACAAAAAATTCCTTCAGTTTTGAAAAATGTGTCATGGATGAGGAGATAACGGCTCTGTCACACATGCCATTTTCAGGGATCCTAAACCGTAAAAATAGGGAAACATGTTCCCTAATTTCTAGGGTTTGTCTTCAGCAGTCACATGACCACGTGGGAGGCTTAATCAAATTTGACTTCATGGAGTGTTAGGTGTTAAAGAATGCTTTTAATGTTTAGATATGGTTGTTGTAATCACAATAAGGAGTTACACCCCTAGTTGTATTAGGTCTCTAGGACTCCTAGTTAGGTGTCAATTGCATTTAATAGTTAGTTTTAAGTATCATTAGGTGTCATAATAGGATGAATTTGAATTCCCCTCATGCTTGAGGAGGAATCCAAGTTATGTAAAGATCTCTATATATAGCTGAAGCATCAATGTACTCAGGGTTGGAAATTTTATGAAAAAGCTTGTATTTGGCTTATGTAAGACCGAGTTTCAGTAATACATGTTTGGATTTACTTCTCAGGATTCATGAGGGATTGTTTATGTTTAGAATATGTGATGTTGTCCTTTCCCTAATTCTTGCAGTGTTATGAATGTATAATCACTCAGAATTCACTGAATGTGCTCTGACTTCCTGTATACATTTATAAACTGACTGTGTGGTTCTATATGAGTTTGTATTCTGAATGTTTGAATGTTGAATGCCCTGACTTCCATGTAAGGTTGAGATCATTGTTTTATTGAGGTGTATTGACTCCATAAGCCCAATGGATAGTTGTTAAATTTGTTTCCACCATTTATATTTCTCAAAGTTGTTCTATTAGAGTTAGCCATCTTATCTTTAATCAAAATCATTAACCCATCTAGAGAGAGCCCTCTCAGGTTGAGGAGGCTAAGCCTAAGCCTAAAGTAGGTTTGAAACAGTTAGTTGAGGTCTTCCTGGTCTGTAGCCTTCCAGGGTCTGATTTTGAGATAACAGATTCCACATAGTAGGATCAGAAAAAGGGAGATTAGGTTGCTGCATAAGTGGAAAATTCATTGCATTAAAGGGTGGGTACTGCATTTGGTTCGTGGGTGGGTAGCTTGTTTGAAAAGGAGAATTATTATTCCAATGACTAAATGCTGTGTTAGAGCTCATACCTTGTCTTTGTGGCCATTGCCTCCTCTGTGTCATCAGATACACTACTTCAGCCTCTTCTTCGGTTGTCTGCAATGCTGCTTTGATTCCAGGCAGAGAGGGGCATTGCTGGGTTTCATGGTCCTTTTCACAAATCGTGCAGATAGGTGTCTTATCCAGTGGGCATTCCCTGAGTGGGTGTTTGCCTCTGCATTTAGAACAGAAAATAGCTAAAGCAGCTTCTGCTTCCGCCTGTTTCTTCTTAACCTGGAGAGCATCGATTTGTGAAGCAAAAGAACTTAACATTTCATTTTTAAATTCTTCTAATAAGTTACCTATTTCAGCTCTTGTTGCTCCTCCACTGGCTGACTTCTGAACTCTTGAATACACATTATCTCTGCTCTTTGATCTATTCCCTACTCCTCTTGAGCACCTCATGCAGAGATTGATAATTTGATCAAATGGTTCTTTGGAGATGTCCACTTTTCCCAGCATGTTCAACATGTCCAAGCAATCATCTCTTACCCCTTTCAACAATATGGTTTTCAGAATGTCTTTACTCATATTGGGGTGATCAGACCTCTGCAGATTATACTGCAGCCTTTCCACAAAATCTTCTAAGCTATCATCCTCCTTCTGAACCATCTTAAACAGTTCTTCCTTCCTTTCTCTTGTTCGGCAGTAATCTTGGTATTTGGCCAAGAATCCTTCTTTCATCTGGTCCCAGGTGGTGATTGCCTGAGCTCCTAAGCTCATGAACCATCTCAACGTATTCCCTTTTAGTGTTGCTGGAAACAGCTTTAGTTTCTGATTAGGGCTCATATAATCATAACTTCTGCATAATATATCGAATTTAAAGAGGAATTCATCTGGGTCTTCAGAGGATAACCCATGGAAATTGGGTAGCGCTGAGAGGGGAATGTTCTTCATAGGAGTCGTTCCTCTCGGCAGGTCCCCAATGGGGAATTCCAGGGTAGAGAGTGAGTTCTCCCCCCTTCCTTCTGTTCTGTTATCCTCCATTGGTCTTTCTCCTGAGTCGCTTACTTTATCTTCTGTATCTTCAGGTTCTTCAGGTTCTTCTACCAGTTCCTCAGTGTATTCTGATACTTCCAGCTTCCTTTCAGGCCCCAATACCTCCTCCGTCTGTCGATCCGTTTGTGAGGAGTATTGGATTTGAGGTCTCTGGGAACTCGTCCTCTGTGATGTTTCAGCCTTTGAGATGATTTCTTCAATAAAAGTCTTTCTTCCTCCCTTACCGCCTGTGAAATTAGGTTTCTTGCATCCTCTCATGCACCTGTTATTTTCACAAAGAAATCATTAATGGTCTTAGAAATCTTTAGTTGCCTTCCCCAACAACGGCGCCAAAATGTTGGCTAGTTGAATTTTTTATTAATTAAACAATCAAGTACCACATTAATTGCCAACCTGGGAAAGTCTTTTTATTCCAAAGGCTACCGCGTACTGTCTGTACTTATATTCTAAAAGCATTAAGAGCTGTAGTATACTTAATTCTTATGCTAAGTTATCACAATGCTGATAAAATAGAAGGAATTAATTAAAATTACAAATCTAGAAAGCAAAGAGATGGATGCTCTGTTGGCAGAGGATCAGGACCCTATCCTCCAGGTGAGGACGTTCAGCACCTGCCCCTGGAGTCAGATTGCTAACACACACTGCACTCAGATTCACCGGTGAAATACACTTGCATAACTTCAAACAATTAATAAAACAGAGTGCTAGCAAAACAGAATTACAAGAGGTAATGCTACAGAATCCAAACAGAGTATCTACAGAAAGAAATTATCACACACTTACACACTTGACAACAAAGTAAATGGGTGAATCTTGTGAGGAAGGTGGGCCCAGTCCCTCTCACAAAATTCCCCAGAACACGGAGAATAGCTTAAATGCTCAGAACATTCTTCTATTCATCTGTCAAAAGATTCGAATACAATAAAGTTCAGACTTACTGATGTTCTCACAAATTTCACTTACAGACCATCCTCTCTTGACTAATGTAGATGTCTCCTCTTTATAGAGGAGACATCTATTACAATAGATTGTTATGGTTCATTCGGTTAACCCGTTTAATCAAAAATAAGAATTACAGAAATGCTGTTGCAACAGTATGATAATATATTCTTTTTTTAGGTTCTGGATGTTACACAACTGGTAACCATCTTCGACCGTCTTCTTTGGAATTCACACATTCCCTTCGCCGTTTCCCCATACTATTCCGGTTTTGAGTCCTGATAACTGTGTTCTACCTGCTTTGGACAACTGCTTGATCAGCCACGTCAGCGTTCCTCAGATAGTTGCCGTTGTTGTTTCCAGCTGATGCAAAATACCTGCTTTAGATGGTTTCTGTTGCTGACTGTAGCAACTGCGTAGTTGCTGCTTCTGGTGTTGCAGCAACTGCGTAGTTGCTGTTTCTGGTGTTACAGCAACTATAGGTTATAATTCCTGCGGGCTTAAGACAATTACTTAGCAATTTAGTCAGCTTTCCAAAGATAATTACAAAGGTACTTACGAATATGCAGTGAACAATTAAACATATAGATATGCGGGAAGTTACTTCATACCTTGGGGTGATTAAGTCATTGTGTAATCAAAGCTTATAACTTGTGACTGAAAAGGATAATATTATGATGAAAATATAAGGTCAAAATTGGTCAATTCTGGGTCCTAACATCGCCCACCTAGAACTTATGTGGCACTCGATGTTGATCATGATGTTGCTTGTACTTAGCATTGGATTTGCCCAATATGTCATGGACCTTCTAGCAGATGTGCTGAATGTGCTAAATGAAGTTGTTAGCCCGATCATATTTGGACTGGACATGAGCCGAATCTACTTGAGTAGCTGCAAATGGTATGGCTAGTGGAGCTATGGAGAGATCTATTGTAGCTGTGTTGGACATAGGGGAGGCTTTCTTCCCATGTGTGTGGATGCTTCAAGTTGTACATGCGCAAAATGTGCACGATCATCCTATTGACGACCTATGTCCGGCCATCGGTTTGGGGGTGGAAGGCCGTAAGAATGACCATCTTAGAGAATTTGTTGATGACCAAAAACACGCAATCGTTACCATGATTAGTAGAAGGAAGGACCGACATGTAATCCATGGAGATGGATTCCCAAGGTTGACTAGGAGTCGGTAGAGGAGTATATAGGCCTTGCTTCTTGATTGTTAGTTTGGTGATGGCGCAGGTAGTTCAGGATCTAATATACTTCCCAAGGTCCTGTTGAAGGCTCAACCAATAAAAATACTTTTGTAACACTGCCACTATTTTCTCTACTTCGAAGTGTCCAACGATCTGATTGTAGTGCACCTCCCAAATCATCTTGGCATGCTCACTTGTAGGAACACAAAGGTGTCCCATGTGGCATAATAGTACACCATGGAGGTGAAAATCTGAAACTTTCTTGCCTTCCAGGAGCATCTGGTAGGTGTTTTTGAATTTTGGATCGCTCTTGTAAAGATTTGGCCACCCCGAGGTCTCGTGTCCACATGAGTTGAGCACAGTGGTCAGTGCCATGACCAATGGTCAGCTGAGATAGTCTGCAACATTATTGGTGTTTCCATTCTTGTACTTGATATTCAAATGGAACTGTTCCAGATATGTGAACCATTTCTGATGGCGATCATTCTGCAACTTCCCTTGTGTCTGTATGAACTGCAGGGGTCGGTGGTTTGTGTGGATGACCATTTCCTTCCCTAAAATGTAATGCTTCCGTTGTCGGAAGGCCTACAAAATAAAATACATCTCTTTTTCATAAGTATGATACTTTTAGACTGTATCTAAAAGTGTCTCATTGTGGTATGCCACTAGATGCCCCTACTGGATAAGAACTGCACCAATAGCATAGTCGGAGGCATTTGTCTCAATTTCAAATGGTTGTTGCAGGTCTGGTAATGTGAGCATTGGTGTAGAGCATAGGCAATGATTCAACTCAAAAAATGCCTTTTATTAGGATTCAGACCAAAAGAACTTTTCTTTTGCTCTGCCCTTGGTGACTTGACTCGAAGGCCAAGTGATATGAGAGAATACCAACATGAACCTACGATAGAAATTAGCAAGGCCCAGAAAGTTGCAAAGCTCTATTAGAGTGGTTGGGGCTGGCCAATCTCGGATGACTTTTATCTTGGTTGGGTGCACATGCACACCCTGCTCATTAATGATGTACCCCAAACATTGATCCTGGGTCATACCAAAAATGCACCTCTCCAAATTGACACACAATTTATGTTGTCGCAGGGTTTGGAGGGCATGTCAGATATGGTGTATGTTCTCTTCCCAACTTTGGTTGAATATCAGGATATCGTCCAAGTACAATACCACAAATGATTTGGTAAAGGGACGCAAGATGTGATCCATCAGCCACATGAAGGTTGTAGGATCATTTGTCAACCCGAAAGGCATGACCAACCATTCGAAAAGGCCATCCTTGGGTTTGAAGGCATTCTTCCACACATCATAGGGTTCAATTGGTACCTGATGGTTCCCGGACTTTAATTCAATCTTGTTGAAATATTTCCCCCCTTGATCTTATCCATAAGGTCAACAATCTGTGAGATTGGATACCTATTTCAGACAATGATCTTATTCAGTGCCCGATAGTCAATTCATAGTCTTCAGGTGCCATCTTTATTCTGTACCAACACGATCAAGCTCCCACATGGTGATGAACTTGGTATGATGTACCCTTTCTACAAAAGCTCTCGAATCTTCCTCTTAATTTCATCATTCTCCAGAACAAAGCATCGGTAGATCGGTCCGTTGGGTAGCGACGCTCCTGCGGTTAGATCGATGGAGTGTTTGACCTGGCAGTGTAGGGGTACCCGTATGGGTTAGGTGAAGATTTCCTTGCACTCTTCCACAACTTGGTCCATTTGTTGTTGTTGTGCGAAGGAGCCCTGTTTGGAGGCTGTTGATGTGGCCACAATCTTATTCTTTCCATGAGGGTGAATCATAAGGAAGACAAACTTCTCGGTCTGGGAAATGATCTTATTACATTACTTCATAGAGATCAAAGAGTCGATGGTAGGTAATGCTACCTTTGGTACCCTGTATAACTTATTACCCAAAGAAATAATGACAGTGTGAGGTTGAGACTCATACATAGCAAGACACTTCCACAGGTATGGTTGGCCTAATAATACATCACAAACTTCAAGAGGAGCAACATCACACAATACCTCATCTATGAAGGGCTCGATGCTATAGGGAAGGGGGAATTGTTGGTTGATGCAGAAATCTATCCCTTGGTGAAGCCACCCGATGGTGTACGACTATGGGTGTGGTGTGGTCGATAGGCCCAACTGCTTCACCACCTCTGCTGAAATGAGGTTCTTTTGGCTTCCATTATTGATAATGAACTGTAGCGGAGATCCATTCACCCACATTTGTGAGTGGAAGAGAAACTCCCCCTCCTCTAGATTTTCGGGCTCAACCTTCTGGATCTTGGTGGAGGCAATGGTGGCATTAGGCTCCACATCAATAATATGCTTCCCTTTGTCATTCTCCTTGTCAATTTCTGACTCACAGTTGGAACATTCATCTGATTCAGAAGCCTTCAGCTCACCACAAGTGACTACTTGGCTAGGTACTCACTTGTAAATTGAGTGGGGCTCTTGTGGAACTCACACAATTTCCCTGTGTCCTTTGAATTCGTTGTGTTGTTCTTTTCTTGCAGCTTCAGTGGGTTGTCCTCAGTCACACTACCTTGGATTTTTCCTTTGTTCTGTGGTTGGGGGGCACCTTTCCCTTACTTTAGATTCGTAGATCCAAAGTCTCGCTTCTTCTGTTTAAATTTCTGCTCGATATTGATAGTTTATCAATAGGTGGCATCAAGGGAGGAGATGTCCAAGAAATACATCTCGTCCTGGATGTACTTGTGTAGAAAATAGTAGTACTTGAGAACCAAATGTCGCTCATAATCCTTGATACCCAGCTTCATGCAAAGAGTATGAAAATATTTGTGAACTCCGACACATCTTGGTCCCTACCTTGCCGTAACGCAGTCCACTTTATGTATTTATCTTCATAGCTCCCGATAGGGAAATATTGTTCCTTGATGGCATCTCAGAAAGAATTCCAAGTGGGTGTGGTTGAAAAAGTGAGGATTCCCTCTCGTCCTTTTGTTCACAGTAGGTTTCCCACTAGTACTTGACATGTGGGGTGGCTTTGAGGAGTGCAAAAGTAATATTTTCCTGATTGGAAAAATCATGAAGCAAAAAATATCCTTCCAACATATTTAACCATCTATCTACGACATCTGCATCTATCTAGCCTTTAAATATGGGAATTCAAAGTTAACTTGTACCTTAAAAGGAGTAGTGCCTCCAGAGTGGTTGCTAGATGAAGATACGTCGTTTGTGGGTAGTCGTCAAAGGATTTGGGCAAAGTTATCCATCATTGCGTTCCGCTATCGTTCGAGGGCTTCCTCGAGCAATATTTTAAAACCATCTTCTGCCCCCTCGTCTTTCTTTTCTTCTGCCATGGGATGTTGTCAGGGTTTGCGAGCCTGGTCTTGCAAGGGTTCAACTAGTTCGATACCTAACTCCTTATACCCTGACCTTGTTGGGGACATGCAAAGACAAACAGAGAAAGAGCAGACTACTCTGACACCATTGATCTGTACTTATGCAAGAGCATACCAAAATATAGATATAAACATAAACACAGAGATGTAGCAGAAATAAAACTTCATTTCATTAATATCAAAGAACTGAAATATGCTTACATACAGAATGGAAATAAACTAGCTTGGGCAATGGTAGCTTATCTCTGAGAAGAGAAGTGGGGGATATATGTCTCTGAACTATGTTACAATGAGGCTCAAGGGCCATTTTATTATTGAACAATAAGGGAAAAACCTAAACAACCAAAACCCTAACCCCAGGAGATGAAACACTAGGAGTTTGTGGTCCCCATTGGGGTTAGTTGGGTAGTCAACTTCCCGGGGTTGTAGCTTGGTCATCTTATCTCTGTTTGGCATATACAATACCTCGTTGGAAAGATCTCTCCAAGTACTATAGGATTTTCTGCATTACCCATAATTATGGGTTTCTTGTGGACCTAAAAAAAAACATTATTTAGGGGGTTAAAATCTCGGGAAGTTCACGACTCGAAAAAACTGCTAAAAATAGTAAATGCTGCTATAATCAAGGAAACAAACAAAATGACGGGAGTTTAGGTGGAATAGGCGGGTGGCCACCAATATCCACCTGAATCAAACTAATGACTAAAACAACCTAAAAAAGTTGTACATATGACACTTGTTTTTGGGAACCAATAAACTCTCTTTAAATCCCTAAAACAACCCAAAATGATTAGAAGTTGAAATCACTAAAAGTTGCTCAAACTTATGTGTAATCTATTTGAACCCATTTGAATTGTATTATGATTATGAATAATTCAATTAATGGATGAACAGTCCAAATGGGCACCATGCATGTCTAGATCATTGTTCAATGTCAGCTTGCTTCATATTCATTATTTACATTACATTTATAAATAATATTAATAAGCATTAAGTAATAATTTCATCTTAAAATTTTCAATTATTTAATGTAACATGCATTGATTAAATTACTTAATATACATTAAATTTTGTTCACCGTTAATATTTATAATTTTATATTTATTCATAAATTTAATTTAATTTACATTAAAGTGCATATTTTCATTTATTGTTTTTATATTAATCGATACATTTATTTTACAATTAGGAAAGTATATGATATTCATTTATTCATTGTTGCATTTAGAGGTGCGGTGTGGGGAGATGTTGTAGTGAGGGATCAAATCTCTTTTCGCTCTAAAAGAAATTTAAATCTCAAGAGATTTGATTCATCTTGGTGTTTGGTAGATCAGAAGTTAAGATGGGTCTACGTTGGCTTAATTTCCTCCTTTAAATAAGATATATTCCACATGAATACCATGGGTCAATACCATGAGTTCTCGTAAACCTGGAGCTCAAAAACGAGCTCAAAAACCACCAATAACTTACCAAGTCAAATTTACCTTATTGCGCTGAGAGCCTCATTCTACAACCCAGTATGAGGTGGATGTTTAAGTGTGTCTGTGCTCAACATGGAGTTGACACATGTCCCTTTTAAAATAAAAATAAAATACCATAGAAAATAATGTGGGCTATAATAAAAATGAATATGTTATGGGCTATAATAAAAATGAATATGTTATGTATGTAAAATAGTTTCATGTAAAGTAATTAGAAGAAGAAAAAAATGAGTAAGATTTTTAAACCTTATACTTTTCAAAAATATTTCAATGTATGAGGGGATGTATAATTTTGTCCGTGCTCAACATGAAGTTGACACATGTCCCTCTTAAAATAAAAATAAAATACCCTAGAAAAATGATGTTGACTATAATAAAAATGAATATGTTATGTATGTAACCTAATTTCATGTAAAGTAATTAGAAGAAAACAAAATGTATGAGTAAGATTTTTAAGCCTTATGCTTTAAAAAAAAAATTCAACATGGGATTTAAATAAACTATTTGAAGATCTATGTTAACTAATTTATGTAGATATCAACTTCATATATATTTATATATAGAAAAAGCAATGTTACAAGAAAATATATTGATAAGAATTAATATTGACGTGTACTTAAAAATATATGATAAAATGTCTTGATGTATATGTTATGTAAAATATTTTATTGCTAACTATATATATATATATTGTTTAAAAAAATATGTATATATCATGAAAAAAATAAGTTTTTATGGTTAAAATGTTTAGGCTCAGATTGGATCTCCCCTAAGGTGGATCTTTATTTTAGTAAAAAGTTATTTTTATTTTAATGTAGAGTAATTTGTATTTTTTATTTATTTTATTTTTGACTGAGTAAAAATGATTAACATAGTGTTATTTTTATTTTTATGTTGTTTGACCAAGTAAAATGTTTACATAACATGACATGACAACATCTCTTACATATTGGGCCCTCTAGGGAAAAGATAATTAAAAATGATAATATATGCTTAATTGAAAAAAGTAAAAATAAAAAGTAAAAAGTAATTTAAGTAATAATTTTTTTTGTAAGTTGAAATTTATATTGCCTCATAAAATCAAATCATCAACATACATGTGTCATTTGTCTATGTTTTTCAAGGATCACCAAAGGCAGTCTTAATATGCCTCTATGGAAACCAAAAAATTTGATCACCTTCCTCGAATAAGTGATACCAATACAAAATTAACTGAATGTCAAACATCTTAGCAACTAAAATACTAAAAAGGAGAAGATTCACGAAAATCAATACAATTCAGGAATCCAAAGAGGTCACATGTACAAGATCTTTTACGTTGGAACCAGGAATAGCTAGGGTCTTAAGCACGCATTGGAGATGGCTCTCAAGGTGAGCTAATTGAGCATCCAAACTTTCTAGACATGCATGTTGAAACCTTTGAGCATGTTTTTGTAACACCCTCCTCCCACATCTACCCAAGTAACTGGCCAATCAGGGTAAACATGTGATAAGAAGTTAGTATGATATGATATTACCTCCTAAGTCACATGAAGGAAGTGGAACCGATGAAAACAAACCATATAGACCTTGAACATCAACATTAGGACCCTCAAGAACCATTCCAACCTTTCTGCCAACCAGCCCCGGGGTCCCACTAGCATTTTGGACCACTTGACCCCGGACGCTTTGATGTTGTAGGCTTGCCAACATCTAAGAGGCTCTAGACGCTCCCATGATATAGGCATGCCATTGTCCAAGGATTATTTTTCTCAGTGTTGTGTTAGTGTCCCTAGGATTTGAGCCACTTTTTCAGGCCCAGAGCCCAAGTAACTGCCCATAATTGGATGACACCTTCAAAATAATATGATAACAGGGAAATGACAATACAAATGCAGTTACTTGAACAAGACTTTGACTGGACCCCTACTAGCCATGACATGCATTTCGTCAAACACATTGCGAATATGTAATCTACATGTGTAAATAACATATCTAAGCATAGGGGTCTCATACTTGTTAGGGTCCTATAATTTATAGGATAAAATGATGATTGAATGATTTCTTTCAATATTTCAGATTGTAAATAATATTGCATATTGAAAATGATTCCAAAAGATAGAAAATTAAAAATAAAAAATTGAAAAGAGGGTATAAATAGAAAAAATAGAAAAAGAAAAAGAAATGAGAAAAGAACCCCACAAAAAGAATAAATGTGAAAGTGATGCTAGTTGAAGTGCCACTGATAGTCCAATACTTTTGTAGTGAATAAATTCATGAATTTGTGTGTAGCTTGTTTAAAATGTCACAATAGTTCTTTTTGTTGGAAACATATAGTTTAATCATGTTCAAGCAAATTTCAATTATTTCAATCAGATTAGAGTGAATAACTTAGCCAAACAATGTAATCTTGGCTAAGATTAGATAGGTAGAATAGGTGAATAAATTAATCCAACAATTTAATCTAGATTAATGTAGTTGGTAGATTATTTTAGTGGTTTGAATAGATATTCTTAGTCCTTTAAAAATGGAAAAATAGAATAGGGTTTGCACTCTCAAACACACCCTAATTGTTTAAGTTACATTAGTTTAGGAAAAAATGAAATTCATGTTATGAAAAGCTTTTTATAAAATGTTGCTTAGTTCAAAGTTTGGATTTATTGTAAAAATATGCGCACATCAAATGTTGTGGGACCGCTGGCATTAAACTCTGCTCACCTTACCTCCCCTGATCACAATCACCTTTACATCTGACGACTCTTAAGCCTTTTTGGACCCCCCCACTATGATTCTCTTTAATGGCAGGAAGGAGGTGGGGGGGGTTCTGTTGGGTCCCTATAATACTAGTGATTCCCCCATTACTATGGTAGTTGTACCCCTTATTAATATTGTTGTGCCCCTATTGCCCCTATATTGTTATTACTGTGCCCCATAGAATCCCTCTATTGTTATTTTTGTGGCTTTATATTATTATTGTTAGGTCGGCTGGGTTATATTGTGACTCCTTAGACTCCTATATATAGAAAGGAGGTTTTGTCATTTGTACCATCTAAGAATTGTTCATTTATGTAATGTAAAGGAGGTTGCCCCCTCAAAGAGGCTGAATTCTAAGGCGTTGATCTATCTTTTCTATCTTTTCTTGAGCTGGTTTCATAACATTTAGTATCAGAGCCAAGTTCTAGGGTTTCGCTACTCCAAATAGGTCATCGTGGCATTTTCGCTATAACTTTTTTCTGCGACATTTCAGAAGTAGGAAAAAAAACCCATTTGAGAAGACATCGCGCTGCAGCTTGGGTCCGAATTTCAGAGCTTTTCGCGCTATATTTACGGAGATATGATCTGAGGAAGAAATGCTACATGATATATCAAAATTACAAGACCAAGTGCAAAAAATGTCAGCCTCACAAAAGCTAACAGAAGCTACGATAAATGGCATGGAATCTAATATAAAGGGCGTGGAAGCTAAGATGGACGATTGGAAGACAGCTTTGAAGACAGACATGGACGATTTGAAGGCAGATTTGAAGACAGACATGGACGATTTGAAGACAGATTTGAAGACAGACATGGACGAATTGAAGATAAATATGAATAAGTTGCTACAAGAAATGGTCACTAAGGGTGAAAGGGTAGTAAAGGAAACTCATGATGAGAACAAAAGAAATGTTAATCATGATTCCAAAGACTCTAATGTGGGATCGAAGACCCATCATATTCCAAAAATTGATATGAGGAAGTTTGATGGCAAGGATCCCGCAACATGGATATTACAGATGGAGCAATTTTTTCGATCTCAATAATGTGCAAAACACACAAAAGGTACGTATGGCAACTTTATATTTGGAACCAAATCAGTTTGTATGGTATCAATGGCTTTGCTCTCGTAAACAATTTATCACTTGGGCAATTAATTTTTACAGAAGAATTGATAGCACATTATGAGGATACAAAAAGCAACACTTTTTTTAGCAAATTGATAAGTCTCAAACAAAAGGGTTCAATAATGGAGCACATTGAGGAGTTCCAAAAATTGAACATAAGGGTAAAAAATATTCCAGAGGAGCATAGGATTGATGTGTTCAGAGGGACTTTAAAGGATAATATCCAACATGATGTTCGCCTTTGGGAACCTGATTCATTAGAGAAGGCATTCAGGTTAGCAAGAAAAATGGAAAGCAAAAATTATGGCAACCAGGAAGCATACCACTCACAACTATAAAGACGGAAGTTTTGTTGCTGCTAGTCTTCCACAACCTATAAGGTTGACACCAAATTGGAAGAAAAAAGAGCAAAAGGGCTTTGTTACAGTTGTGATAGCAAATACACTAAAGGTCATAAGTGTGCTGAGAAGAAATTATTCTACATAGATTGTGAAGAGGAAGAAGAACAGGAGCAAGAAAGGTCAAAAGAAGAGGATATACCCCAAGAACAAAGCCTGGATAAAGAAGAAATGAATCCGACCATATCTTGTAATGCATTGGCTAGAACTACCACTCCTCAAACCATCAAGATAGAAGGACAAATCAAGAAGAAAAAGGTAATAGTGTTGATTGATTCAGGAAGTACCACAATTTTATTCATTGTAAGGTAGCAAAAGAATTGAATTGCTTCCTATATCCAGCACCAGAGTGTCAAGTGATGATTGCAAATGGAGGAACAATAAATTGCTCTGGAAAGTGCATAATATCAAGCTATCCATGGGAGAATATGTATTGACTAGCCCAATGCTTT
>APFE031454606.1:87413-168926 GCA_000404065.3 Pinus taeda
CTGCATATTCCTGCGTTGGCCAGAAATCTGATTTCTGTAAGCAAGTTGGATGATGCAGGTGTAAAGACAGTGTTCGAGAAGGATACCTGCAAGATGGTTCGAGAAGCACTGGTATTGATGCGGGAAGTTCGGATTGGAACTCTGTACAAGTTGTAAGGTAGCACTGTTGTTGACGGGTGCAATAGTTCTATGGTTCCTGAAAATGGAGTAGAAAATCTAGTGGTCTCTGGAGAGAAGACCATGTTGTGGCATCAAAGGCTTGGACATATTGGAGACAAGGGCCTTCGAATACTTCATGGTAAAGGTATGGTAGAAGGTATGAGTAATAGCTCTCTGGATTTTGATTTCTGTGAAAATTGTGTAAATGGGAAGCAGAATCGGGTGAGTTTCCCCTCTGGTGGTAAGAGGACGAAACAAATATTAGAGCTTGTGCACAGTGATGTGTTTGGACCGGTGAAAGTTCCATCACTGGGTAAGTCTGTGTACTATGTATCATTTATAGATGACTTCTCAAGGAATACATGGATATATTTCCTTAAGAAGAAATCTGAAGTCTTTGACATGTTTAAAGAATTTAAGGCTCTGGTGGAAAATCAGACAGGGAAGAAGATAAAGGTGCTGAGGACAGATAATGGTGGAGACTTCTGCAGCAAGGAATTTGAAGAATTTTGTAAGAAGTGTGGTATAGCACGGTAGAAGAATACTCCATATACACCTCAACAAAATGGAGTCGCAGAAAGAATGAACAAGACGTTGATGGAAAGGGCAAGAAGCACGCTCAGTGGTGCCGGGTTAGGACAGGAATTCTGGACAGAGGCGGTGGATACTGCATGTTACTTGGTCAACAGGTCACCTTCATCAACGTTGGAGGATAAGACTCACAAGAAGTATGGACTGGTAAGAAACCCTCTCTTCACATCTGAGGGTATTTGGATGTGATGCATATGTACATGTTCCAAAGGAGAAACGAACCAAGTTGGATAGTAAATCTGAAAAGTGCATCTTTATTGGGTATAAGGATTGTTTAAAGGGTTATAAGCTTTGGAACCCAGTAACAAGGAAGCTTGTGTACAGTCGAGATGTGGTGTTCAGAGAGGTGAAAGATGTTATTAAACATGAAGTCCAACCAAACGAACCTGTGAAGATAGAGTTGAACTAAAGGAGGAAGAATCAGACTCTGTAGCAGAGGAGGAATCAGAAGATGAAGAGCCACAAACTCCGGCTGTGAGAAGATCAGCTCGAGAAAGAAGGCAGCCAGAAAGGTATAGTCCATCTGCTTTCTGTTCAAACTTTGCTTTGTCTGTTACTGATGATGATCCCAGAACTGTGAAGGAAGCAGTGGATTCAGAGGATGGAAAACTCTGGAAAGAGGCCATGGTTGATGAAAGGGCATCTTTGCACAAAAATGAGGCTTGGGATCTGGTGGAGTTGCCGGCTGGAAGGAAACCCATTGGCAGCAAATGGGTGTTCAAGAAGAAGACAAATGCAGAAGGGAAGGTGGAGAAATACAAGCTCGGTTGGTAGCAAAAGGCTATTCCTAGGTGCCGGGAATTGATTTTGGTGATATTTTTTCTCCTGTTGCCAAGGTAACTTCTATTAGATTACTTTTATCTGGTGCTGCTGCTTTTGATTTTGAGGTAGACCAGATGGATGTGAAGACATCATTTCTTCACGGGGATTTGGAAGAGGAAATCTACATGAAGCAACCTAAGGCTTTGCGGTGAAGGGTAAGAAAGAACTAGTATGCAAGTTAAAGAAGTCTCTGTATGGGTTAAAACAGTCACCAAGGATGTGGTATCAGAATTTGATACATTTATACAGGGACTTGGCTTCACAAGAAGCAAAGAAGATCATTGTGTGTATTTTAAATTAATTGGTGGCCGTGTTATTTATCTGGTCTTATATGTGGATGATATGTTGGTGGTTGGAAATGACAAAGAAATTATCCAGGATTTGAAGACCCAATTGTCCTCCAAATTCGACATGAAAGATCTCGGTGCTGCAAACTATATTTTGGGCATGGAAATTAAAAGAGATCGGGCAAAGAGGAAGCTCTGGTTAACCAGAGGAAGTATGTCGAGACAATATTGCAGAGGTTTAATATGCAGGATAGTAAACCGGTGAAGGTTCCTATTCCTGTAGGTGTGAGGTTATTCGCTGAACAGTGTCCCAAGACACAAGAAGAGGAAGATGACATGTCCCGTGTTCCATATGCAAGTGCAGTCGGTAGCTTGATGTATGCAATGGTCTGTACTAGACTAGACATTGCACATGCAGTGGGAGTATTGAGCAGGTTTATGTCAAAACCAGGGAAGGAGCACTAGACACCATATTAGAAGTGATTGTAATGGACACCATGAAGAATCCTAAAGCAATTCTTGTAGCCAAGTTGGCCTTTGCGGGATATTCTAAGTCAAACACAAAATATTCGATGGCTAAGAATAGAAAACTGGAGAAGAATTTGGAAGTTGAAAGGAAATAGATTGAACAACTCCAGACAAAGGTTCAAAAGGAAGTTCCCACATAGGTGTACTTAAAAGAGCTTCAGGAATCTATACTTGTTGAAGTACTAGCTTTGGGAGAAACTATGAGCAACCTCTATGAGGATTTGGTTACCATGCACAAAGCAGTTTTCCCTTTGCATGACATGATCCAGATGGATTTTGGTGGCCACCCACCTAACCCAATTGGACCCCCACAATTGTCCCTTTCAGTTTCTCAATTTCCTTAATTGTAGCACAATTTACTATTTTTAGCAGTTATTTCGGGTCCTAGACTTCCAGAGCCATTTTGAGGCCCTAAATGACATTTGTTTTGGAAATATATCGCCAATGATTTATTTTTATCTAAAATAATATTTTCTATCTTAGTCCTCAGAGAGATCTTTCCAACAAGTTATCATGCACGTCAAACGGAGATAATATGACTAAGTCACGACCCCGGGAAGTTGGCTATCGAACTCACCCCAATGGGGCCCATAAACTCTTGGTGTTACATCTCCTCAGGTTAGGGTTTTGGTTTTTTAGGGTTTTCTCTCATTGTTCAATAATAAAAAGGCCCTTGAGCCTCATTGTAAGGTAGTTTAGAGGCATGTAGTCACCACATCTCTTCTCAGAGATAAGTTATCATTGCCCTAGATGGTTTATTTCCATTTCTGTTTGTAAGCATATTTCAGTATTTTACATTAATGAAATGAAGTATTATTTCCGCTGCATCTCCGTGTTTATGGTTATCTCTGTAATTTGTTGTGTTCCTGTTTAAATCCAGTTCAGTGGTATCAGAGCGGTCTACTTTTTCTCTGTTTTTCTTTGCATGTCCCCAATGACATCGGGATATAAGGAGTTAGGTCTTGAACTGGTCGAACCTTTGCAATACCAACCTCACAAATCTCGATGGCCTCCCATAGCGGATGAAAAGAAAGATGAGGGGGTAGGAGATCTTATCAAAATCTTTCTTGAAGAAGCCCTCGAGTGACAAAGGAATGCGATGATGGACAACTTTGCCCAGATCCTTCAACGGCTACCTAAAGGCGAAGCATCGGCTTCCAACAGCTACTCTAGAAACACCACACCCGTTAAGGTACAAGATAATTTTGAAATCCCCATATTCAAGGGTAAAATAGATGCAGACGCCATAGATAAATGGTTAAATTTGCTAGATGGTTTGTTTTCTGTTCATGATGTTTCCAATTGGGAAAAGATTGTTTTCGCTCTTTTCAAAGCAGCCCCCCACATCAAGGATTGGTGGAAAACCTACTACGAGTAGAAGGATGAAAGTACGGGCTCACTGTTTTCAGCCACACCCACTTGGAATTCATTCCGGGATGCCATCAAGGAGCAGTACTACCCTATCAAAAACTATGAGGACAACTACATAAAGTGGACCATGTTGCGGCAAGGAAGGGACCAAGATGTGCTAGAGTTCACAAAAACTTTTCATACCCGTCGCACACAATTGGGTATCAAGGACTTTGAGCTACATTTGGTACTCAAATACCGCAACTACCTACACATGTACATCCAGGAATAGATGGAGTTCCAAACATCTCCTCACTTGCTACGATGTACTGATATGCTGTCAAAATTGAGCAAAAGTTCAAACAAAAGAAGCGAGATTTTGGATCTGCAAATCTGAAGACCAAAGGACAAATCCAAGGCAGGGTGACCCAAGACAATCCATCAAATCCACAAGAAATAACAACACCAAAGTCAAAGAAGGACACAAGAAAGTGGTGTGAGTTCCATAAGAGCCCCACTCACAACACAAGTGAGTGTCAGACCAAGAAATCATTGGTGGTCGAGCTGAAGGTTTCCAAATTAGATGCATGTTCTAATCCTGAGTTAGAACCCAAGAAGGGGAATGGAAAAGGAAAGCAAATCATTGGCACAGAGACCAGTGCCACTATTGCCACTGCCAAGATCCAGAAGAATGAGCCCGAGGATCCAGAGGAGGGGGAGCATCTTTTCCACTCACAGATGTGGGTGAAGGGTTCATATCTGTAATTCATTGTCAACAGTGGCAGCCAAAAGAACCTCATTTTAGTAGAGGTCATGAAGCAGTTGGGCCTACCAACTACACCACACCCGCAGCGATACAGTATTGGGTAGCTTCACCAAGGACGAGATCTTCGAGTTCGCTAGCAATTTCGCCTTCCCTACATCATCAAACCCTTCACAAACGAGGTATTTTGTGATGTTACACCTATGGATGTTTATGATGTATTATTAGGCCAGCCATACTTGTGGAGGCGACATGTTGTGTATGAGTCAAGGCCTCACACTGTTATTATTTTTTTGGGTAATTCATTATACAGGATACCGAAGGTATCCCTACCTACCACCACCTCTTTGATTGCTGCTAAGAAAGGCAGCAAGCTCATCTCACAGATGAGGAATTTTTTTTTTTTTGTCTGGTTCGCTCCCAAAGTAAGGGGAAGATCGTCGCCACATCCATAACCCCCACGAAGGGTTCCTCCACAAAGCAGTAGCAGCAGAGGGATACTGTCATGAAAGAACACAGGAACAACTTCTCCTCACCCACAGGGCCACCACACAAGTTTCAGGTGGGCAACAAAGTCTATTTGCATCTATAGAAAGAACACCTTACAAGCACCCATTAGAAGCTCAAACCAATCCAATATGGTCCTTACAACATTACCAAGGTTGTGGGAAATAATTCTTTGGAGCACAACATTCCTCAATTCCTTCGCTTGCACCAAGTGTTCAATGTGGAACATCCTCGACCATGCTTCCCACCATTACTGGACACATCAAAGATTACAGAACAACTCACCAGGGACCAAGTTTAGCAGATGGAGGAACTCAATGCAATGGGGACCATTGCTTCCTAAGGGGGGAGGAATGATCCACGTGGATGATGGCAACCACCCACCTATCCCACTTGGACCCCCACAACTATCTCTTTCAGTTTCTTAGTTTCCTTAATTGTAACATAGTTTACTATTTTTAGCAGTTTTTTGGGTCCTAAACTTCAGGAGCTGCTTTGAGGCCCTACACAACATTGTTTTGGAAATCTACCACCAATGATTTTTTATCTAAATTCGTCTTTTGTTGTAGTCCTTTAAGAGATCTTTTCAATGACTATCATGCGCACCAAACGGAGATAATATGACCATGTCATGACCTCGGGAAGTTGGTTGTCGAACTCACCCCAACAGGGCCCATAAACTCTTGGTGTTACATCTCCTCGGGTTAGGGTTTTGGTTGTTTAGGGTTCACTCTTATTGATCAATAATAAAAAGGCCTTTGAGCCTCATTGTAAGGTAGTTCAGAGGCATGTAGCCACCACATCTCTTCTCAGAGATAAGCTACCATAGCCCTCGCTAGTTTATTTCCATTTATGTTTGTAAGCATATTTCAATATTTTACATTAATGAAATGAAGTATTATTTCCTCTACATCTCTGTGTTTATGGTTATCTTTGTAATTTGTTGTGTTCTTGTTTAAATCTGGATCATGCCATGCAAAAGAAATCAAGTGAGAATGTAAAATATCTCAAATTTGTTCAGGTAGTTATCACTACAATGAATGAATGGGGAATGTAGTACACAGGTGCACCACCTGAATTGGTTAAGAAAACAAGACAACAAGAAAAGTGGGATAAAACTGAAGTTCGGATGCTTACACCAAGAAACAAACAACTCAACACTTTCATAACCAACATCTTATCCTCTTGCACATAGTTGTATAGTAGTGTAGATTCTATGGTGAAATCTCATAAAATACCTTCAGTCAGCACACTCTTTGAAACAAAAGAAAAAAATGTGGTTAGACAGGAAGTCTCATAATACTTTGACCTGTTGACGCAGATCGCTACCAAAGAGGACCTGGAAATCAACATACATAACATGTATAAGTACATTGGTGGCCCTGCGAAGATCAACACTATGTAGTTCTTATCGAAAAATGAAACACAATTATCACCATAATTGTATACCCATATGCAATGGAGGCTAGAGTCTTCTTTCAACCTAATCCCATCGCAAAGTTTGAGGAAACCACCACACAATACAAAGCTTTTCATCTCTATATGACTGAATATTTGGAAGTGGAAGTGGCTGAGCTAGAGTTTCCTCAAACTCAAGCTTGATATGTTATTTTATTTTACTAGGCTCTAACCATTTTTGTCTCTTATGGGTGTTTGTAATATTGTATTTGAAATATATTTGTGAGTGGAATTTCAAGTGTTAATTGTGGAATATGAAAGGTCATTAGTTGAAAAAGGACAAAAGAAGTCAAAGAGTAACTAGGGGAGTCCAAAGGTCACAAAGGGATATGGACGGTCATATCATATGTTATAAATACACCCTCATAAAGCATGTAAAGGGATTCAAATTGAAAGTTTGGGATCTTTTTTTGGAGCCTTGGCTTCTATTGTGTAGTATAGGAGGATTATCTTTCTTTCAAGAAGCAAGTGTTAGATTCATGTTCCATTATTGGGGATAGTGTCAATTGTAAATGTATGTCTAGAACTTTCACTTTTAATAAAGTTCAGAGCCGACACATCTTCATGCTTATGTCGTGGATGTAGTAATACTATTCTTGTTATCTTTACGATATGTGTTATTTAAATTATGCTAATGATTATGAACTAATTTTTTTGCTTTGGTATGAATCTCATTGAATGTGTGTTGTTATTTTATTGTGATCATGGTTATTCTCTAAACTATTTTTTAGGTTAACTTATTATTGTCTTTTTATGTTCATGTGTCTCTTTTAAGCTAAGTACTATTGCATGCTTCTAAGGGGCTCACTTTCACAAACTTCATACACGTGTTTCCACCAAAGTTATGTATATATCATCAATGTGTTTATCACATCCAAGGAACATCATTAAATCATTAAACCCACCATTTGGCAACCGACCATATTCTGGTTGGGGCTCCTACTCCAAATGGTGTGGGCTCTAATTAGGACTTCACATCAGAAAGACCCCCTCCTTTATTAGCAGATTCGATCACCATTAACAGACCCCAAGCACCATGCATGATCCGGATTTAAATAGGAATGCAAAAAATTACAGAGATTACCATAAATACAGAGATGCAGTAGAAATAATACTTCTTTTGATTAATGTAGACTACTGAAATATTCTTACAAACAGAAATGGAAATAACCTAGCTCGGGCGATGGTAGCTTATCGCTAAGGATAGATGTGATGGCTACATGCCTCTCAACTATCTCAAAATGAGGCTTGAAGGCCTATTTATTGTTGAGAAATAATGGAAATCCCTAAACATCCAAAAACCTAATCCTAGGAGATGAAGAGGAAAACTATGGGCCCCATTTTAGGTAAATTGGTACACCAACTTCCAGGGGTCGTAACTTTGGCATACAATATTTGTTTGATGTGAAAAATACCTCATTAGAAAGATATATCTGAGGAATACAACTTTTGGATTAGAGACATCAGTCCAAGGACCCATGTTCCTTATATTTTTCCCAAAAACTTCATTTAGGGCCTCAAAACAGCTTCAAAAGTTTAGGACCCAAAAAATTGTCAAAAATAGTAAATTGTGCTACAAATAAGGAAATTGGAAAATTGGAAAAAACAATGGTGGAGGTCTAAGTGGAATAGGTGGGTGGCCACCAATATCCACCTAGATCATTCCACCCCCCTTAGGAATCAATGGTCCCCATTGCGTTGAGTTCCTCCATGAGATGAGTAAATGTTGGCTTATATGGGCTTAACCCAGGTTCGGAAGAATTAATTAGCCAAACAAATCTCATAGCTATCGGCCCTTTCGACAATAGTTCGTAGAGTGCGAACTGAGGTCTCACCCAAGGTAGCAGGGGAGGGTGCTAGAACCAGGTTTTCGCACCCTTCGGATGTCTGGATGTGATCTAGAGGTCTTGCGCACCGTTCTGCAATGTCGCGCTGCCTGGTTTCGTGCAGATCCAAATCCAGACTAATCTTTACTAGTTATTAGCGTGTTGTTCACAGATCTAATCTATTTGATGAAGTATTACTTAGAAGGGTCTTTAAGCAAACATTTAGTAGATTTATCTACTTCACGCACTTAGATTAAACACAAATTCACATGTACTCAAAATGTAAGCATATGTGCATAGATCAAATAGTGATATTAACCATACAAAAATCTAGATCCGCGATACTTCAGATTTAACACATAATTACCAAAGCAACTTATCTTTATTTACTTTATTCACCAATACATCCAGATCCACCCTCTGCACTCAGTTGTAGGGGTCTGCACACACAGTTACGGACTCTTCCAGGCCTCTATGCACACAGCTATAGAGCCTCTATCCACTACCCACACTCTTGACTCAGACTTACAAAATCTTACAGATTGTTCTCCTCAAAAACCCATTACATTACAGATCCAAGATCATACCCCAAAAGAACTTAGCTACCTCTACTCATAGAGCCTCGCTCTATTTATACCTTTCCATGGACACCTGTCCCCGACACCTCAGTCCCTGTCTCTGCTGTCTCCATGGTGGCATATGCGGCCTGGATGTGGGCTACCTTGTGCTCTATAGTGGTTGAAACCATAAATGCCTCATCTAGCCAAGGCTGGAGATGGGCTTTAATCAGCTTCCTTTTATCTGGCATTATTGGCTTGGATTTTTAGGTCCTAGGCCTCCCGTATCTTAGCCAAGCACTGCATAATAATAACAGTCTACACGGTTCCTCTGATCTGATCGTAAGCTTGTTGGAGCTCCCTGGCCTCAGTTTCCAATCAACGAAGTGTTGGATCCTTCTAAAGGGAGGTGAGCATAACAATCGACTGAGTTAGCAGCTCGGTACACTCCTCCATTAAACGTGTAAGCATCGCGTGCCCCATAGTGACAATGTTCCTGCGTTGCTCTAGGACCTTTGGTGGCATCATCGGTGGAATTTGTAGTTTTAAATCCGCAATCTACAAGCTGAGTTCGAATTGGATCTGCGCAGCCTCCTCCTTTGTGTGTTCGAACCCAGTAGCCAATTTCGGGATTTGTGTCTCGATAGGAAATTCTGTCACAATCTTTAGGTCACAAGCTCTCAAGTAGGCTTCAGATACTACCTTCTCCACTCGTTGCTTTTGTGTAGCTACTTTGTCCCGTTGGAGGTGCAGTTGTTTGATATTAATTTCTGTTCCTGGAGTACTTGTTTGGCGCGGCCGGCCCTAGCGCGGAGCTCTATTGTGGCACTATCCTAGAGCTGCTACAAACTTTCTCATTGTAGAGCAGCCACATTAGTCCTAGCCCATTAAGTCATCCTAGCACATCACAATCCTTCGTATTTGCGGTGATCAATGCTCCTGTTGGAATCATGATGGAATGAGCCATTTGGGCCTTTAACAATGGTTTGATGGCTATCATACGAGGAACCCCCTGAGTAGCGCTAGCGCCTATTGGCATGATCCTTGTTCCAAATTCCTGTAGCTGCATGCGGAGTTCCCCCAACACAAGTTGTTGCTCTGACATGGCCTCGTCGACTGCATCCCGAGTGACGTCCCAAACATTTTTTTCTATATCATTTAGGTCCCCCTCAATTAAGGTGGTCACTCTGCTATCCATTTTGCATTCCTTTGCGTTCTTTCGTGGCTTCGGCCGTTCTTGTTGCGCTGGCCACTTCAAAGGTGAATCCGTGCCAATTGTTGGTGGCTCGATCGTGGCCATCTTAGTGGGTAGCTTCTAACTGCTTTTGGCCATTGTCGACTTATCCCCTCTTGGTGGTGTATTTCCTGCTGCCGCCAATGCTGTCTCTCGAGCTACCTGAACTTCTGTGGCGAGCTGTTCATTTCGATTTTGTTGCACGACACACTTAGCTTCCTCCTTTTTCCATTGGATAATGGCCTCATTGCGCTCTATTGCCTCTGGTTCGTGCCATGCCGGTGGCCAGGTATCTACAACACCGTCGACAACATCATCAATGGCAATAAAGCAGAGTGAGGTCCATGAATGTGCCGGGTCCTTGCATGCCCTGATGTAAATATGATGCACATCTACTTTAAAATTGGCAATATGCTTCATGCTTTCATAGATCCTGTCAGACAGGCGGGGGAGCACATTAATCCATTGGCGCACATTCGTGTCCATTAGTATCCAAAAGATTTTGATGTTTCGAATTCGTCCTGCATCCCTTGTCGCACAGAGGGAAGCATATCTAGCAGCTTCCGGCCACTTCGGGTACAGGGCCATCATATCATGAACAGTACCTGTAATGTTCAATTTCCATCTTTCCTTCGCTTCAACGAATCCCCAGGGATGCAAGTGCGGTTCTTTTATAATGTATGTTGTGGCCATGTCGTGCAGCTTTGTAGCAACCTAGTTTATAGTCCTGTGCCATCTTCCAACTATGTGGGGTGCTGGGAGTGGGCCACATACAAATAGTCAAGTGGGAAAATCCCTCGCGTGGGTCTTCCTGTTCCTGGCTGCCCCAGGCTGTGAGCACCCTTTGCGCTCCCTTGATTTCGCTAACGGATTGCAGTATGTGCGTCCTTGTCCTCCCAGATGCAAGCACAACCATGCCAGTAACGTCGCTACTTGTAGCAGGGTAGGAGAGTCAGCCATGTCTATTTCCTTCATTAGTTCCTTCGTATAGGTGACTTCTAATTGCAGCTTATCAATTGCTTCATCTAGCTTCGTACTCTGTGCACGGAGTCTGGATTTTGATGCTTCTATCTTTCCAATTTGCATTTTACCACACAATATGGCTTCCCAGAGCTACTGAATCCTTTCGCGGATGTTGTCCCTGGGAGGGTGGGCTATATCTATGCTGGGTTATTGGGTCATAATGAGACTTCCCTGCCTAGCCGTGCGAGCCTTCGATCCACGCAGATCCAAGTGGGTTGATGGTCGCATGATGAGCACCCATACCCTTCATTGTTGATCAATGACTGTTCTATACCAACTTGGCTACCGCGCACATCCTTCAGTCCGTACTTGGAACTGCCTCCTCCATTTCAGCTTCTGTGGCGCCCCTCCAGGTGCGTACAACACGTTGTCCAACACACTATACTGCTCCCATGCTACGCATAAAGTGCCCAGCTGGACGAGCTGACTTTCATCTGTTGCGACACTCTCTTCTAGCCGTTGTCATTCCTCAGTGGTTACACGTCGCAATGACTGAGTCATCATATTGCAGTTCAGTGTCGTAGCTTCCTATAACCGGTTCTGCCATCATTCAGTCTCCTCATCAGAATCAACTATATTATCGCACTCCCACGTGATTCTTCCACCGTTTGTGGAATGTAATGGATCTTGGTCTTGCACTGTTATTTGATACATGCAATCTAGTTTGTCATCGCTTTCTTCG
The DNA here is from genome assembly GCA_000404065.3 of Pinus taeda. Classification (NCBI taxonomy): domain Eukaryota; kingdom Viridiplantae; phylum Streptophyta; class Pinopsida; order Pinales; family Pinaceae; genus Pinus; species Pinus taeda. The sequence continues at coordinate 99,201 of APFE031454606.1, forward strand.
TTGCACATGGGTTTGGTGTAGCGTTCTCCCTTGGCTGGGTCCAACGGAACTACTACTTTCAGTGACTTCTTTTCGAACGTCATTTTCCACCTTTTTAAGTTAATGATCCCTTTCATATATGTTGCCCAATCAATTTTGAGCAGTGCAGGGTAAGGATTACTGTCATCAATAATATCTATGACTTTGAAATCGGTTTGTGCTTACATCGTCGTATTTACAGTCACTCCTTGCAGTCAGCCCATTGGTAAGATGTTTTGTTGGTTGGCCATTTGTAGCTGAATCAGGGACCATTGTAGTGCGGGCTTGACCATGCGCTCCCAGGTTTGTTTAGGTAATACATTCGCATCCGACCCTAAGTCCAGGATGACTTGATCTATTTCATACTCACCGATTTGTGCTTTTAGTCTCATTTATTGTCTAGTGCACAGAGCATGTCTTGCTATTTTCTAGACTACATGCGGCTCACCCGATCTAGCGCACCTTGTGATCAGCTCCTGTAATCCTTGAACGGCTTTACTATCTTGCAGCAGTTTCATGCATGTTTCAAGAAAGGTAGTAATCATGGAGGGGTCCACTCCTGGACCCATTTTCTTCCTCCTACCTAGAGTAGAGGCTTCCACGAATCTCCTCTAAGCTTCTCTCAGCGTCTTCATCCATGGTTCCGGCTTAGAATTAGGTTCCTTTGTAAGTGTGTCATGCCTCCTTCTGCTTTCTACATGCTATTTTCGCAGATTTCCTTTTGTAGTTGCGCCATTCCTTAGTACCATATTTATACTAGGGTCATCTTCACGAGGTTCTAATCGCATCATCTGGACATTCTGGGTTGGTGGAGATTGTAGCACTCCCTTTTCGCCCATTTGGGAAATTAACATTGGACAATCTACCATCTCATGATCAAACTGTTAATAATAGGGCCACAAAGTCCTGGTCAGGTTAGTGCAGTCGTGAGCGTAGTGTCCCGACCCTCCACAGTTATAACATATTAGCTGTCTGTGGCCCCGCTAGGTCCCCATTCCTCTTCCTCGGCCGCATCCATGAAATCCTCCTCGCACTTTAGTCTGCATTTGGTAAGCTGGGGTTCTTTCCATCATTAAGTCATAACTTCGACATGTTTGCTCATCATGTCCTACTGATCGAAAAAAATTGCAATATAGCTGCTGTGGGGTTTGGATATACTTTTGTAATAAGTGGCAGTTATCTATTGCATGTTTTCCACCCACTTGACAAATCATGCACCAGAGGACAAGCACGGCACTTGGTCCTGCTTGTACCTCGAATTTTAATGGCATTGGGCCTCCCCTCACCAGATAATTCGCAAAGATAGGGAAATGGTCCTTATCGTGCCCCTGGATCTTGCATTTAATACATCCTACCTCCGCACATGCCTTTGGTCAGGACACTCTTTCTTGCTTCAAGCTCTGCATCTCTAAACTCAAGTTTTGAAGTTGCGCATGGATTTGTTGAACCCCCAACCCTGGATCTGGTATTGGGGTTTCGTGCAACCTCATTGTTGTCTCTAGTGCCTTAGCTTGGGTTGAGATCTTTTGTTGTGATAGAGCCATCCTCAAATGTGGTGTCAATGATGCTAAAAACCACACGCAATGTTGCACATTTGTCAATCTCATGTTAGCTTCGCGAATAGTGCTATTTAACCTTTGGTCTAGATCCCACTGGGTTTCATCAGGAAAGATTATGATCTCCTTGAACCCAATAACCTACTGGGCTTCTGATTTTTGTTGGCAAAACTCTTTATTTAGTGCATCTTGGATTGCTACTATTCCCTCATTTGGATGATCGGTCAAGTATTTTATGTACGACGTCAACGCGCGGTCCTATAGTGCACTAACTAGGGTGGTCTTTTTGATGTTCTCATCTGTTATGCCTTGGGCATCCCGTACAGACTGTATCAAAAACCAGAACCATCTTGGTTCTTCATTCCCTACACCCCTAAATATTGGCAGTTTGATTGCACTTTCCATCCCGACTTTAGGTGGTGGTGGAGGGGTTGGCGGTGGGGTCGGGGTTGGTGTGGATGGATTTGATGAAGGCATGCGGGGGTGGTGTGGACAGAGGTGGTATCAGTGGGAAGTGCTCCTTGATAGATCGAACTACACTCCCTAGTGAGAACCTCGTGAACTCCTCCTCACTTTCTCGGGAAATAGAAGCTAAAGGACTGTTCTCTACTCCTCCCATTCTGCAGTAAGCTCTTCCGCTCCGCATTACTCCAGACATCAATAAACGCGCATAATCTGCTTTTCACACAACAACATATTAATCCAAGTATTCAATGATTTGATATACCTACCCCGAGGTCCTTGAATAAATCACCTTTCTGCTTCGCTATATTTCACAGTTGTATCTATTGTGAACTCCATAATAAATCCTCTATTACCCGATCTAGCCAATGATCTACTACACGCGCAATTTTATCTTTTGTGGCTTCTAGCCTGTGCACCAATTCTAGGGTACACACAATAGGCTGGTCCAATATGCACCTTCCCATGTTGTCAGCTAGCCCCCCGATCCATTCATATAGCTCTACCAGAAATGTCACGAAGAAGACTTCGTGAATATCTGTGTATATATAGCGGTCCAACCAGTGTTCCTCCGATATCCACGGATTTCTATTTTCCTGAACTACGAATTCATGGAATTTCATATCCCACCACTCTTCGATCTCTTTCTTTGTAGGGTTCCAGTGTTCCCACATCAGACACCCCTTAGGCAGATCCCAATCACGGCAATGGAACCATTTGTTGGCTTATATGGGCCTGACCCAGGTTCAGAAGAATTATTTAGCTAAACAAATCCCATAGCTACCGACCCTTTTGGCAACAGTCCGCAGAGCACGAACTGAGGTCTCACTCGAGGTAGCAGTGGAGGGTTCTAGGAAAAGGTTTCCACACCCTTGGGATGTCTAGATGTGATATGGAGGTTTCGCGCACTGTTCTGCAATGTCGTGTTGCGTTGTTTCGCGTAGATCCAAACCCATACAAATCTTTACTAGTTATTAGTGCGTTGTTCACAAATCTAATCTATTTGATGAAGTATTACTTAGAAGGGTCTTTAAGAAAACATTTATCAGATTTATCTAGTTCACGCACTTAGAGTAAATGCAGATTCACATGTATTCAAAATGTAAGCATATGCACACAGATTAAATAGTGATATCAACCATACAAAAAGCTAGATCTACAATACTTCAAATTTAACACAGAATTACCAAAGCAACTTATCTTTATTTACTTTCTTCACCAATACATCTAGATCTGCCCTGCGTGCTCAGCTACAGGGGTCCACGCACATAGCTGCAGACTCTTCCAAGCCTCTGCACACACAACTGCAGAGCCTCTATCCACTACCCACACCCTTGACTCAGACTTGCAGATGCTTACATATTGTTCTCCTAAAAAACCCATTACATTACAGATCCAAGATCATACCCCAAAAGAACTTAGCTACCTATACTCATAAAGCCTTGCTCTATTATACCTTTCCATGACCGTGATCCACAGGTGGGCTGACTCCCCTTACATTTCTTTACATTATTTTTGGGCGGACTATCCTTTGACTTCGACCTAGTACAAATCGCACTCCACGCTTCTTGTGGAATCTTTACCCTCACTTTTCCCAAAATTGCGGGCTTCATGCCCCATGACCATTGTGCGAGGCTTCCGCTACCCAAAAAGAAACTTCTATTGAACTTGGTCCCTAGTGAGCCACTTGCCCTGGTGAAGGAGTTGGCTTTCTTTGACAACTCGATATAGTTGGATCCTTTGTTGTCAGGTGTTCTTGCTCTCCGTGTCCATGATCTGATCAGTTTCATATTGTTCCATGCAATATACATTTAACTCTGTTGGTGTGAGTTGTTCTACAATGTCGGATGTGTCTAGTAATGGTGGAAACTATGGTCGAAGGCAGCCCACATTGAACAATGGGTGCAGGCCAAGGAATGGGGGAATGCTAAGCTCAAAGGCATTGTCACCCACAGGCTTGGTAATGGTGTAAGGACCATATCAGAGTGGTCTAAGTTTCCAATAGGCTCTGATAAGGCGTTCCTTTTGAAAATGCAACCAGACTTTGTCACCCACTTGAAACTTGTGTGGCACCCGATGTTGATCATGTCACTGCTTCTACTTGGAATTTGATTTATCCAGAATGTCATGGACCTACTCGCAGATATGTTGGATGTTCTCAATGAAGTTGTTTACCTTATTTGTTTCGGACTGGACATGAGACAAATCTACCTGAGTAGCTACAAATGGCATGGCCACATCAATGGGACATAGCGGTTGGAATCCCAGGCCCACCAGAAAAGGGTTGTGGCCTGTTGAGCTATGGAGAGCCTAGTTATAGCTGTGCTAAACATAGGGGAGGATCTCATCCCATGTGCATGGATGCTTTGAGTTATACATGCACAGAATGTGTATGATCATCTTGTTGACAACCTCTGTTTGGCCATCAGTTTGGGGATGGAAGGTTGTGGACTTAGTGAGTTTGGTGTCCAACATCGATGAGAGACTGGACCAAAATATACTGAGGAACCTTCTATCCCAATCTGAGATGATAGACTGTGGGATCCCAAAGTGTACCCACACTCATTCAAAGAAGAGTTTAGTAGTGGCTTTTGCTATGATATTCTTCTTGTAGGCCGCCATAATGGCCATCTTCAAGAACATGTCGATGACCACAAAAACACAGTCATTTCCATGCTTAGTAGAAGGAAGGCCCAACATGTAATCCATGGAGATGGATTCCCAAGGTTGACTAGGGGTAGGTAGCGAGGTATAGAGGCCTTGCTTCTTGATGGTCGGTTTGGCAATGGCATAGGCAGTGCTGGATCTGATGAAATTCCTAACATCCTATCAAACATTTGGCCAATAGAAATACTTTTACAGTACTGCCACCATTTTCTCGACCCCGAAATGCCAACAACCCAACTGTAGTGTGCTTCCCAAATCATCTTGGCATGCTCTCTTGAAGGAACATGAATGTGACCCAGGCAGCATAACAGGGCATCGTGGAGGTGAAAATATGGAACATGTTGACCCTCCAAGAGTGTCTTGTATGTGTGGCCAAATTCTGGGTCACTTTTGTAGAGAAGTGGCCAATCAAAAGTCTTGTGCCCACAAGAGTTGAGAACGGTGGTTATCATCGTGATCGGTGGTCGACTGGGGCAATCTGCAACATTATTGGCATTGCCTTTCTTATACTTGATATTCAAATTGAATGTTGCAGGTATGTGGACCACTTCTAATGGCGATCATTTTGCAACATGCCTTGGTTCTGTATGAACTGGAGAGGCCGGTGGTCTATGTGGATGACTATTTCCTTCCCCAAAATGTAATGCTTCCATTGTCGGTAGGCTTGCACATTGGAATACATCTCTTTGTCATAAGTGGGATACTTCTAGACTGTGTCTAAAAGTGTCTCATTGTGATATGCCACTAGATGCCCAAGGACTACCCCAATAGCATAGTCAGAGGCATCTGTCTCGATCACAAATGGTTTTTGCAAGTCTAATAATGCGAGTACTGGTGCCGAGAAGAGGCAATGTTTCAACTCTGTGAATCCCTTCTGTTGAGATTCAGACCAAAAGAATTTTTCTTTCACTCCTCCCTTACTGACTTAACTCAAGGGCCAAGTGATATGAGAAAATCCCAACACGAACCTATGGTAGAAGTTTGCAAGACCTAGAAATCTACCGAGCTACATCAGAGTGGTTGGATATATCCAATCCCAAATGTCTTGGATCTTGGCTGGATCCACATGCAACCCCCATTCATCAATAATTTATCCCAGATATTGAACTTGGGTCATGCCAAAAGTGCATTTCTCCAAATTGGTACATAACTTGTGTTGCCACAGTGTTTGGAGACCCTGTCAGATGTGGTGGAGGTTCTCTCCCAACTCTGGCTCAAGATGAGGATGTCATCCATGTATACCACTACAAATGAGTTGGTGAATGGCAGCAATATGTCATCCATTAGCCTAATGAAGGTTGCAGGAGCATTTTTAAACCCGAAAGGCATAACCAACCATTTGAAAAGGCCCTCCTTGGCATTCAAGGAAGTCTTCCACACATCAGAGGGTTCGATTGGTACCTAGTGATATCCTGACCTCAAATCGATCTTGTCAAAATATTTCCCCCCTTTAGTTGGTCCAAAAGGTCATCAATCCATGGGATCTAGTACCTATTGTAGACAATGATCTTGTTCAGTGCCTAGTAGTCAATATAGAGTCTCCAAGTCCCATCCTTCTTCTCTACCAACACGATTGGTCTCCCACAGGGCGATGGACTCAGTCAGATGTGACCTTTCTGCAGCAACTCTTGAATCTGCCTCTTGATACCATCGTTCTCCAGAACGAAGCGCCAATAGATTGGTCCATTGGGTAGTGGTGCACCTCGGGTTAGATCGATGGAGTTCTTGACCTGACAGTCTAGAGGAACCCCTACGGGGGAGGTGAAGATGTCCTCTTATTCCTCCACGACCTTATCCATCTATAGTTGTCATGCAGAGGGGCCCTGTCTGGAGGTCGTGACCACTATCTTCTTCTTTGCTTGAGGGCATATCATTAGGAAAGCAAATTTCCTAGTTTTGAAAATGAGATTACTGCATTGTTTTGAAGTAACCAAAGAGATGGCGATAGGCACTGCTACCTTCAGTATCCTGTACAACTTATTTCCCAAAGTAACAATAACAACATGAGGCCTTGACTCATACACAACATGTCACTTCCACAATTATGTTTGGCCTAATAATACATCACAAACATCAAGAGGAGCAATGTGACACAATGCCTCATTCGTGAAGGGCTTGATGTTGTATGGAAGACAACATTGTTAGCTCATGCAAATATCTCGTCCTTGCTGAAGCCATCTGATGGTGTACGATTGTGGATGTGCTATGGTCGGTAAGCCTAGCCGCTTCATGACCTCTACCAAAATGAGGTTCTTTTGGCTCCTGATGTCGACAATGAGCTGTAGCGGGAGCCCTTTAACCACATCTAGGAGTGGAAGAGGTGCTCCTCCTCCTTTAGATCTTCTAGTTCCTCCTTTTGGATATTCATGGTGGCATTGGTGGAATTGGGCTCCGCATCAATAATTTTCTTCCCTTGGTCATTCCCCTTATTGGGTTTTGACTTAGAGTATGCATTTGATTATGAAGACTTTAGCTCGACTACCAGTGACTTCTTGGCTTGACATGCACTTGTGTTGTGAGTGAAGCTCTTATGGAACTCACACCACTTTCCCGTGTCCTTCTTCGGCTTCATAGTATTGTTCCTTGCTTGCGGCTTTGGCAGTTTGTCCCGGGCCACCCCGCCTTAGCTTTGTCCTTTTTTCAACGGTTTGAGGGCACCTTTCCCTTGCTTTGGATTTGTAGATCCAAAGTATTGCTTCTTCTGTTTAAACTTATACGCGATCTTGATAGCGTATTGGTACACTGTTCCGAGTGAGGAGATGTCCAGGAACTCCATCTCATCCTGGATGTACTTGTGTAGGTAGTGGTGGTATTTGAGTGCCAAATGCAGCTTAGAATCCTTGATACCCAACTTTGTGCAGAGAGTATGAAAAATATTGGTAAACTCCAGCATGTCTTGGTCCTTCCCTACTACAGCGTGGTCCACTTTATGTACTTATCCTCATAGCTTTCGACAGCGTAGTACTGCTCCTTGATGGCATTCCGGAATGAATTCCAAGTGGGCATGGATTAAAACAATGAGGCTGTACTTTCATCCTTCTCCTTGCAGTAGGTTTCCCACCAATCCTTAACATGGTGGGTTGCTTTGAGAAGAGTGATAGTAATCTTTTCCCGACTGGAAAAATCATGAACATAAAAATACCCTTCTAGTAGATTTAACCATTTATCTACATCGTCTGCATCTATCTCTCCCTAAAATATGGGGATGTCAAAGTTAACTTGTACCTTAAAGGGTGTGGCGCTTCAAGGGTAGTTGCTGGAAGTATATGTGTTGCCACTAGGCAGTCGCTGAAGGATCTATGCAAAGTTGTCCATCATCGCGTTCGTTTGTCGCTCAAGGGCCGCTTTGAGAAATATTTTGATAGGATCTCCTGCTCCCTCATCTTTCTTTTCATCCACCATTGGAGGCCATTGGGATTTATGAGGCTGGTCTTGCAAAGGTTCGACCAGTTCAAGCCCTAACTCCTTATATCCCAACCTTGTTGGGGATATGAAAAGAAAAACAAAGAAAGAGCAGACCGCTTTGATATCATGGATCCAAATTTAAATAGGAACACAACAAATTACAAAGATAACCATAAATACAGACATGCAACAGAAATAATACTTCATTTCATTAATGTAAAATACTAAAATATGCTTACAAATAGAAGTGGAAATAAACTAGCTCGGGGGATGGTAGCTTATCTCTAAGGAGAGATGTGGCATCTACATGCCTATCAACTATCTTACAATGAGGCTTGAAGGCCTATTTATTTTTTAGAAATAATGGAAAACCCTAAACATCCAAAAGCCTAACCTTAGGAGATGAAGCGCCAAACTAAGGGCCCCATTTTGGGTAAATTGGTACATCAACTTCTCGGGGTCGTAACTTTGGCATACAATCTCCATTTGATGCGCACAATACCTTGTTAGAAAGGTATATCTGAGGAATACAACTTTGGAATAAGAAACATTAGTTCATGGACCTATGTTGCTCTCATTTTTCCCAAAAAACATCGTTTAGGGCCTCAAAACGACTCTGGAAGTTCAAGACCCAAAAGACTACCAAAAAACAGTAAATTGTGCTACAAATAAGGAAACTAAAAAAATGAAAGAAACGAAGGTCGAGGTCCAAGTGGAATAGGCGGGGGGCCACCAATATCCACCTGGATCAATGAAAAACACATAGAAATAACTACATGTAACCTCTCCATCAAGACTTTCATATTAGAATTAAAAATGGGTGCCATTCTAAGGTTTTGGACATCTTGTTTGACTCTTAATTTTGTGACCATAGTTTGGGGATGAAAACAAGCCACTTTAACCCTAAACCTTTCTTCTAAGGCTCATGCACATGGAGAAATCCTTAAACTACCACATTAGACCTTTGTTGGGTATCAATTACTACAAGGGTCTACGTGTTCCATGATTAGGTTAGTTGTGCACCGTGAATGTGTCTTAACCAATGTAATGGGGCAACAATAATGGCTATGTTCCCTTAATGACACTTTTTTCTTTCAATCAACATATAAAATACCTAAAACCATAAAAGTTGCATCCCTTGAACATATATTGACTCTAAGTGGTTTTGAATGATACATTATGATGTTTCTCAATAATATTTATGGGTATTTTCATATTGAAAATGGATAAAGAAATATAAGAAGGATCTTTGGAATTTAACAAAGCTTTTTGAGCTCCAAGATAGTGAAAGATGCATTGAAATACCACATAGGACCTTACTGTGGGATATTTGGCCTCTAGGTGAGATATTGATGCCATTAAATTGTTTTGTGCATGAGCAATGGGTTTAGGAGTCTAGACCATGGTTGTAGAGGAAAACAAGGGCCCTACACAAGTAAATGAAATTTCTATGCCTTAAACATTATGAATGAGGCTTGTAATGATGATACATGCCCTCTATATGGGGTATTTTATTGTTAAGTAGTAGTCTAGATGAAATTAAGTAATTTTACATAAAGAGGATGGACCTAAGGGCCTTAACTATGCTTAGGGCCTAGGAGAGGAAACCTTAACCAGGCCCAAGAGAGAAAAATAAGTCTTAATGCTAAAGATCTACTTTTGAAGCATAGGTCCTTATGCTAAAGCAAAGGATGTTTGAAAAGTTATGATATGTGAAGTCCTCTAAAATTTATAAAAAAATAGTGTGATTACATCCTTTATATTGTGTTGAATAAGTTCGAACACTTTAGTTTTAGCTTGATAGTGACAAGTTTAACTATTTAGACTACACAAACAAAAAAAACATCCATTTTTCTAGCTCCTTAACATTATTTCCATTTACAATCACTTTTTAATTATAATTTATATATTATAAAGTTGTATATGTTTAATTCTAATAAATATATATATGTGTGTGTGTGTGTGTGTGTTTTAAAGAAATTTTTAATTTCATTGTAGATATAAAAAAATAAATTATAACTATATATAAGCACAAATGAAAACATATATACTAAAAAACTTTTAATTAATTATATTAAAAACCCTTAACATAGTATTCCTTCATGCTCTCATAATTTCAAGGTCCCAATAACTTTGTTAAATTTTAAAATACATAAAATTATTTTTGAAAACTATAGAAAAATAATAATATACAAGTACAAACTGTTGGGTTGTGCTATATTCTTTCCGTGACTAGCTCCCCTAGTTAACTGGGGGGTTAGAGGAAGGGGGGCAGAGCCCCCCCTTTGTTGTACCAATTGCGCAGTGGGGGGGTCACAGGGAGTTTGAGGGGGGCGGTTAGCCCTCCTCTACGTGGTCTGGGGCAACACCCTGGAGAATTTTTTTTTTTTTGGACCCTATATTAGGTGGGCATACCTACCTATGGTTTTGTGCATGGTTTTCACACATGGTTTTGGGCACGATGGTTTTCAGTACATGGCATTGGATGCTTTGGCATGTATATATATGTATTGTAACATTGAAAGGAACATAATAGAAAACTAATCTGCTAGTCTCGGTTTTGGGATCTAGGGGAAAATCTATGTGATTATTTGTTTTATGTGTTATGCCCTCACCTTTGTTTATTTTCTGTGTTTTAGAATTCTTATGCAGGTAATTTCTGTATGGGTATAAAACCTACATTTGGTATCATAGTTGTTTTGGCTTCAAGGGGATGCCTTTGTTACTAAGGGGTTTTTCTCGGGCCTGTGGTAGGCCTTGTTCAGTGGGAGATTTGTCAGATCGATTTTGGTGGTGAAAGAAGATGGTGAGCAGTGGAAAGATAGAGATTGACAAATTTAATGGTCAGATTTTTGAGTTGTGGAAACTCAATATGGAGGATCTATTGGTGGATAAAGATCAATGGATCACGGTAGATTCAGCTACTAAACCAATGGGAGTGTCCAATGAAGAATGGAAGAAGTTGGATCGGAAGGAAAATGGCACAATGCGATTGTGTGTCTCAGATTCAGTATTGATGAATGTATCATGGGAAGCTACAACGAAGGCTTTATGGGACAAGTTGGGGACATTGTACCAATCTAAGTCTTTGGTGAATAAACTATTCCTAAGGAAAATGTTGTATAACTTGAGGATGAAAGATGGAGACTCGGTGACAGAGCATTTGAACGCATTTAATACTGTGGCAAGTAATTATTATCTATTGATATTAAAATTTTAGATGAAGATAAGTGCATCAGTTTGTTGTGTTCTCTACTAGATTCGTGAGATAGTCTAGTTATTGCAATAGGTAGCAATGCAACTGCCTTGCAGTTTGATGAAATAGTTTCATCCTTACTGACGGAGGAGATGAAATGGAGATGAAATGGAAAAGTATGGAGAGCTAGAATGGTGATGTTGTGTCTGTACGAAGACGGTCCCAAAACAGAAACAAAAATAAGTCATCGAGTAGGAGATCTAAATCTAGTGGGACATCTAAATCTCCAAGAAAACGTGTAAAGGTGTGCTGGAAATGCTGAAAGGAAGGGCACTACAAAAAGGAATGTAAATCTAAATCACCTGACAAAGGAAAGGGGTCTGATGATGCTGCTTTTGCAGAGGTGAAAACCACCTAGATGAAGGTGGGGATGTGTACCTGGCTTCTTCAAGTACACGCGTAGATCATGAGGCATGGTTGATTGGCTCAGGTGCATCCTTTCAGTTCACTCCCCATAAGATGGGTTCTGTGAGTATGAGAAATATGATGGTGGTGATATCTTCTTTGGGGATGAAAGGAAGGCTAAAATCGTTGGTCCCTGGGTGTTCTGCATATTACTGCATTGTCTAGAAATCTGATTTTTGTAAGTAAGTTGGATGATGCAGGTGTGAAAACAATGTTCAAGAAGGATACCTGCAAGATGGTTTGAGGAGCACTGGTATTGATCTGGGGATTTTGGATTGGAACTCTATACAAGCTACAAGGTAGCATTGTTGTTGATGGGTGCAATAGTTCTATGGTTCTTGAAAGTGGAGTAGAAAATCTAGAGGTCTCTGGAGAAAAGACCATGCTATGGCATCAAAGGTTTTGACATATTGGAGAGAAGGGCCTTTGAATACTTCATGGTAAAGATATGGTAGAAGGTATGACTAATAACTCTCTCGATTTTGATTTCTGTGAAAATTGTGTATATGGGAAGTCGAATCGGGTGAGTTTCCCCTTTGGTGATAAGAGGGAGAAATAGATATTAGAGCTTGTGCATAGTGATGTGTTTGGACCTATGAAGGTTCCATCACTGGGTAATTTTGTGTACTATGTATCATTTATAGATGACTTCTCAATGAATACATGGATATATTTCCTTAAGAATAAATCTGAAGTCTTTGACATTTTTAAATAATTTAAGACTCTGGTGGAAAACTAGACAGAGAAGAAGATAAAGGTGCTGAGGACAGATAATGGTGGAGATTTTTGCAAGAATGAGTTTGAAGAATTATGTAAGAAGTGTGGTATAGCATGACAAAGACTACTCCATACACACCTGAGAAAAATGGAGTTAAAGAAAGAATGAACAAGAAGTGGATGGAAAGGGAAAGAAGCATTCTCAGTGGTGCTAGGTTAGCATGGGAATTATTAGCAAAGGCGGTGGAGAGTGCATGTTACCTGGTCAATAGATCACCTTCATCAACGTTGGAGGACAAGACTCCACAAGAGGTATGGATTGGTAAGAAACCTTCTCTTTCACATTTGAGGGTATTTGGATGTGATGCATATGTACATGTTCCATGGGAGAAAAGAATAAAATTGGACAGTAAATTTGAAAAGTGCATCTTTATTGGGTATAAGGATGATTTAAAGGGTTATAAGTTTTGGAACCTAGTAATAAGGAAGGTTGTGTACAACCAAGATATTGCATTCAGAGAGGTGAAAGATGTTATTAAACATGAAGTCCCATCAAATGAACCTGAAAATATAGAGTTTGAGCTAAAGGAGGAAGAATCAGACTCTACCGCAGAAGAGGAATTCGAATATGAACATCCACAAAATCTGGTTGTGAGAAGATCAATTCAAGAAAGAAGGTAGACAAAAAGGTAAAATCCATATGATTTCTATTCAAATGTTTCTTTATCTATTACTGATGATGATCCCAAAACTGTGAAGGAAGGAGTAGATTCAGAGGATGGAAAACTTTTGAAAAAGGCCATGGTTGATGAAATGACATCTTTGCACAAAAATGAGGCTGGGAATCTGGTGGAGTTGTCGGCTAGAAGGAAACCCATTGGTAGTAAATGGGTGTTCAAGAAGAAGACAAATTTAGAAGGAAAGGTGGAGAAATACAAAGCTCGGTTGGTAGAAAAAGATTATTCGTAGGTGTCGGGAATTGATTTTGGTGATATTTTTTCTCCTGTTGCCAAGGTGGCTTCTATTAGATTACTTTTATCTGTTGTTGTTGCTTTTGATTTTGAGCTAGAACAGATGGATGTGAAGACAACATTTCTTCATGGGGATCTAGAAGAGGAGATCTACATGAAGCAACCTGAAGGCTTTGTGGTGAAGGGTAAGAAAGAACTGGTATGTAAGTTAAAAAAGTCTCTTTATGCGTTAAAACAGTCACCAAGGATGTGGTATCAAAAATGTGAGACATTTATACGGGGACTTGGCTTCACTAGAAGCAAAGCCGATCACTATATGTATTTTAAATTAATTGGTGACTGTGTTATTTATCTAGTTCTTGCAAGTGGATGATATGTTGTTCATTGGAAATGACAAAGAAATTATCCAAGATTTGAAGACCCAATTATCCTCCAAATTCGACATGAAAGATCTTGGTGCTGCAAAATATATTTTGGGCATGGAAATTAAAAGAGATCGGGCAAAGAGGAAGCTCTGGTTAAACCAGAGGAAGTATGTAGAGACAATACTACAGAGGTTTAATATGCAAGATAGTAAACCGGTGAAGGTTCCTATTCCTGTAGGTGTGAAGTTATCTGTTGAACAGTGTCCCAAGACACAATAAGAGGTAGAGAACATGTCCTGTGTTCCATATGCAAGTGCAGTCAGTATCCTGATGTATGTGATGGTCTATACTAGACTAGACATTGCACATGCAGTGGGAGTATTGAGTAGGTTTATGTCAAAAATAGGGAAGGAGCATTGGACATCAGTGAAGCGGGTCTTTAGGTATTTGTGTGGCACTAATGATTATGGTTTGTGCTATCGAGGAAGACTAGGATTGGACATAGTTTTGGATATTCATGGATTTGTTGATGCAGACTGGGCTAGAGATATGGAACAGAGAAGATCTAAAAGTGGGTATGTGTTTAACCTATTTGAAGGTGCAGTCAGTTGGATGAGTAAGAAACAAACTATAGTGGCACTATCAACTATAGAGGCATAATACATGGAAGCCACTCATCCAAGAAAGGAAGTAGTTTGGTTGCAGAGATTGCTTTCAAGTATGGAGTTAGTACAAGGAGATATATGAATAGACTGTGATAGCCAAAGTGCAATTTTCTTGGCAAACAACCCTACTTACCATTCAACGACAAAGCACATTTATGTTTAGTATCACCTTGTGAGGGATATCATAGAAGACAAAAGGGTGTTGCTGATAAAGGTGGACACTTTGAAGAATACTACAGATGTGTTGACAAAATCTATGAGCCCTAAGAAGTTTTCTTGGTGTAGAGAAACAATGGGAATTGTAGGGCTAGATGAATGAATAAGATCTCTTGTGGAAAGAAAAAAACATGTGGAAGAATGTTGGGTTGTTTTATATTCTTTCCATGACTAGCTCACCCAGCTAACTAGGGGTTTAGATGGGTGGCGGAGCTCCCCCTTCGTTACACCGATTGTGTAGTCGGGGGATCACAGGGGGTTTGAAGGGGGCAGTTAGCTCCCCTCTACGGGGACTGTGGTAGCACCCCAAGGAAATTTTTTTTCGACCCTATATTAGGTGGGTGAACCTACCTATGATTTTGTGCATTGTTTTCGCACATGGTTTTGGGCGCGATGGTTTTCAGTCCATGGTATTGGATGCTTCAGCATGTATATATATGTATTGTAACATTGAAAGGAACATAATGACAAATCAATCTGGTAATCCCGATTTTCGGATCTAGGGGAAAATCTCTGTGTTTATTATTTTATGTGTTATTCTCTCGTCTTTATTTATTTTCTGTGTTTTAGAATTTGTATGCAGGTAATTTCTGTACGTGTTAAAACCTACACAAACTACCATCCACAACTAACAATTCTTTTTAAAAAATTTGCAATTTAAATATTAAATCAATATTTTAAAGTTAACATATGCTTTATGTTTTAAATGAAAACTAACATACTAATATTTTAAAGTTCTAGTTTTTAATAGACATTTTTTTAATTATGTTTTTTAGCCAATGAATATTTATAGTAAGAATTTGTCTCGAGTTAAATTCCAGTTCAGTTTAGTATAGTAGAGATGTTAGGTCCCTATACTATTAGTTTAACCCCTTATTATTATTAGTGAAATCCCCTTATTATATTTTTGTGTCCATGTAGTTCCAATATTCTTATTATTGTGCCCCATAGAATCCCACTATTGTTATTATTGTGCCCTTACATTATTATTGTTATGTTGGCTCTGATTATCTTATGACCCCTTAGAATCCTATATATAGAAAGGAGGTCTTTTCATTTGTATCATCCAAGAATTGTTCATTTTTTCTATGTAAATGATGTTGCCCCCTCGATATGCTGATTTCTAAGGCATTGATCTTTCTTTTCTATCTTTTTGTGAGCTAGTTTCATAACATTGGGTATTAGAGCTTTGATTGTAGGGTTTCGTTGCTCCAAACAGGTCATCGTGGAATTTTTGCTATCAATTTTTCACTACGAAGTTTTAGAATCTAAAAGAAAACCCATTAGAGCTGAAATCCTTCTGAACCACAGTTCTGTATTTCAAATTTTGTTATGCTATATTTTCGGAGATATGATATGAGGAATTTAGGGTTTTTGCAACCTCCAGAACTCCATCTCAAATATGTCGTCATGGAAGTTTCACTATATTTTTTTTCTACGAAGGTTCAGTGTCTAAAATTAAAACCCATTGGAGCCAAAATCATGGTGAAGCTCAGGCCTGAATTTCAGATCTTGTATTGCTATATTTTTGGAGATACAACTCAAGAAATTTAGGGTTTTCATAGGCTCACAAATTACATCCCAAAAATGTGACCTTGGGAAAATCGTCATAATGTTCTCTCTGAGAATCAGATTGAAATTGCATGAGTTACAAAAAGAGGACGGACTGTACTTTTCTATTTAGTTTTAAAGGTCCAAAGGTCGAAATAGGCACATGTGGAACTTCATACAAGTTCTCTCTACTGAAAAAGTGTATAATCATGTCATCTTGGGATACTGGGCATAACTCTTTCTTGGAGAATCCAATTTCAATCAAACTGGGTGCATTGGAAAGAGGACGCAAAGGCTACTACAGATCTCAATTTCACACCTTGGAGATCCTAAATTTCAAAGATACAACAGATTCAAGAGCGAGCTGCTAAAATCAAGAGAAAGAATGACTGAAATCAAGAAAATAGGAATACCTAGTAAGAAAAATTGGATGGATGATTTGAAAAATGCGATCGAAGCTAAGATAAATAGTTTCATATGTGCCATGGAAGCTAGTATCGATAGTACAGAAGCATATTTGAAGAAAGAAATGGAATATTTGAAGAAATTCATGGAAGGTTTGAAGGAAGGTGGGACAAAGCTTCTGCAAGGAAGAGCTCCTAATGATGAAAGGGTAGTAGAGGAAAGTCATGATGAGAAAAAAATAAATTCTAATCATGATTTCATGGAATCTGGCATTGGATTGAAGACCTACCATATTCCAAAGATTGATATGAGGAATTTTGATCGCAATGATCCCTTAACATGGATACTACCGATGGAGAAATATTTTGATGTACATGATGTGCAACTGTTACAAAAGGTACGTATTGTATCTTTATATTTAGAACCGAATCAATATTTATGGTATAAAGGGCTTTGTTCTCATAACCACTTGTCACCTGGTCAACTTTCACTGAGGAAATGATAGCAAATTATGAGGATACAAAGAGCAACACCTTCTTTAACCAATTGATAAATCTTAAAAAAAAGGGTTCAATGGTAAAGTACATTGAGGACTTCCAAAAATTGAATATAAGGATAAATGATATTCCAGAGAAGTAGAGGATTGATGTATTCATAGGGACTTTCAAGTATAACATTCAACATGAGTTTCATCTTTGGGAACTTGATTCATTGGAGAAGGCGTTCAGGTTGGCAAGAAAAATTGAAAGAAATATCCTAATATTGGGGGGGGGGGGGGGGGGCTGAATCAGTATTAGCAATTCAATAATTTTTCATTTCCATAATTAGATTTATATACGCTACTTTAGTTAGTGGAAATCACGTGTATACACAACTGTAATTAAGAAAACTAGCGTATATTCTACAAACTTAAGATTCAGTTAATCATATGTTGATCTTAATCAGTGCATCAGAACCATATAAACAGTAACTAGGTGCATTAAAACAAAACAAGAAATCACATACATGAACACAAGATATAAGGTGGAAACCCAATGTGGGTGAAAATCACCTGCTGCAATTGTCTCTATCTTCTTTTTAATAATAAGAACTTATTTTTACAATTTTTGTACTGGTGCAGACTTATACCAGTACGCAGGCTTCTACCTGCAGATGGCTACAACCTTCTCTCATTCTCCAGCTTCTCCTGGAAGGTAGCTACAACCCCACTTAGCTCTTGTACTAGATGATATGTTTACCAGTATGTAGGTGCTAGCCTGCAGAAGGCTACAACCTTCTCTTTTCTTCTAGGGACCACGTTTCATAAATTTTCAAACTGGATCCATCATTCAATCATCAAATATATCTACATCAACCAATCTCTTTTTCACAACTGAACTAGTCAAGCACTTTGAGAACCCTTCAATCTGATCTTTCAGAATGTTGTAACCAGAATACAGTAACCAAAACCCAAGCCAAAAACTAGAACATGACAACAGTAGATAGAAGCAGCTAAAACATATTTTACAAGGTATGCGCTACTTCCCTGTGTCGAACCTATGTTCATACACACTTTTCTCAAGGATAACCTGTGTACATATTTGCAAATAAAATTTAAGATGTATATGTTGTTTTGATGTGCTGAACTAGCGTGTATATGCACCTTTTCTAAAGTGAACCTACGTACAGATCTGTAAATGATGATTTAAAACATTACAATAATTCGAGACTTTAGTTATACCCAAATCATCATATTTACAGACTACAACATGCACTAGTTATTCAGATAAATGATCAAACCACATAAAGATACTTCACTTCAAGCCTTAAGATCTTGACCCATCATTAGATATTATCCTTCATCAAGCGCTAAGGTTCATCCTTGGTTTAGATCTAGCTATGCACCATAACCCAATAGCCTGCACACTAGATCTTGCTCTTCATCAGATATTCAATGCTTGAGTACCTTTCGCCTAATGATCTTCTTCTCCTTCTATAGTGTTAGCCCTTTTCAATACCATGGTCCAAAATGACTTAGGACCAATATCTTGGACCAAATACCAGGGATCAATACTTCGTAATAGATACTTTGGACCAATACCATGGATCAAAATACCATGGACCAAATACCACGGACCAAAACGTAGATTTCCAACATGTACGCCCCTTTCCTTCTGTGAAACTGCATGTGTACGTTATACACACATTTGGTTTGTTAACCCGCATGTATACACTACATTGTCAAGGTGAACTTGCATATACTTCTCTTTCCTCATTCTGTGAAGTCTAATCTGTAACTCTGAGATGTTAACCTATTGAACTGTGATCTGTCATTTGAGTGAGTTGCCATCAAGGACAACACCTATGGCAACTCTGAGTCATAATGCCAACAATATCCCCCTTTGGACTTGATGGCAACCCCAAGTCACTCTCCCCCTTTGTCATCAAGGGAAAAGGGTCATGCTCCCCCTGAGTACATGCTGAATTTTCTAATATGCTGAAGTTTGTTGATTGAACTTCATGAAGGATTCCATGCTCCCCCTGAATATAAGCAACGTCTACAAAACGATGTTCTAAAAGAAGAACATGAATCTATACATACATCATAAATGACCTTCCTATCACCAATGATTCATACATATATCCATCTCCCAATGAAGTGGGGATAGACCAATTGCTTATACATGTCAAACAAAAACATTACATCATCATCCATCCCATGCATAGTGGGGTAACAAAATAGGTCATTTCATGACCTTTTAATAAAAAGATATAGATGACATTTATAACAGAGACCAAGACCATGATAGTCATTAGCAACTATCATCAACAACATTTGTCAATCAGCCTCCAGTCCAGGAACCATGTTCTCCCCCTAAACTTGTTCCACCTGAAATAAAACAACTGTGTGATTTTGTACCAAGATCTTCTAAGATAATGCCAACAATGCATTATTAGAAGCATATGCTCCCCCTGAACCTGTGCCAGATGATCACTGTCAGATCTAATCATTTCATATAATAGAAGAGTTATCAAGAAATCATCATCAAATGGATATTCATCAAGTTATCCACAACTTATGAGAGCGAACATATTTCCACATGTCATCCACAGACTGTAACCATCATCAAGCAGAGTATATAATTCACTAGACCATATTAGACTCCTTTCTTCCTAAGTCTGGCCACTGCTTTTCCTCAAACCAACATATGCGCAACTGTATCCATAGAAAACGGCGTATGTACGCGACTACGCTTCATGAAAACTGTGTATAACCACGTTTCTCTGGAACAGGAAGGTTTTAACAGCAGGATGATGCATCAACTACTCCCAGCTTCTGTCTAAGATATTCAAAAGTCTCTGTGGGCAGTGGTTTGGTGAATATATCAGCAATCTGTTCTTTGGAGGGAACATACTCCAATTTGACCTTTTGTTCAAGCACTTGTTCACGTAAAAAATGATATTTGATGGGTATGTGCTTGGTCTTGGAATGCATGACTGGATTCTTTGAAATACTGATGGCACTTGTATTGTCACATAGAATGGAGATGGGTGGAGTACATGTGATCTGAATGTCTTGCAATGTTTGCATCATCCAAAGGAGCTATGTGTAGTAAGATGCAACAGCCACATATTCTGCTTCAACTGTAGATAACACAATTGAGCTTTGTTTCTTATTGAACCAAGACACTAATCTGGAACCCATATAGAATGCACCACCACTAGTGCTTTTCTGTCATCAATGCTTCCTGCCCAACCTGCATCTATATATGCATGAAGTGTAAGATCTATATCTCTAGGATACCATAAACTAATATTTTGTGTTCCTTGAAGATATTTGAATATCCTTTTGACTGCTTGAAGGTGTGATTCCTTTGGATTTGCTTGGAATCTTCCAACTATTCCCACTGCATAAATGATGTCCGGTTGGGTACATGTTAGACAAAGTAAGCTTCCAATCATGGATCTGTAAGTTGGTTGATGCATCGCTGCTGATTCATCATTTGAACTGAGACTGCATCCTGTTACCATTGGAGTACATACTGGTTTAGAATCTTCCATGCCGTACTTTTTCAGGATCTATTTGAGATATTTGGTTTGTGACATAAAAATACCATCTTTGTTTTGTTGAACCTGTAGACCAAGAAATATGTAAGCTCACCAAACAGGGACATTCAAATTCTTGTTGCATTACTGAAGCAAAATTTTGACTCATGGCTTCTTTATTGCTACCAAAAATGATATCATCAACATACACAACAAGTATTAGCAATTTATTATTGTCAATCTTTGTGTATAAATTGCTATCAGCTGATCCCTTTTAAAAACATTGTTGATGGAGATATTTGTCAAGATGATAATACCAGGCCCTTGGAGCTTGTTTTAGACCATAGAGAGCCTTTCTGAGTCTACATACAAGTTTTGCATCATTTCCAAGACTGAATCCATCTGGTCGCTCAATATAGACTTCTTCTTCTAAGTCTCCATTAAGAAAGGTTGATTTTACATCCATTTGGTATACTTTGAATTTCTGAAAACTAGAAAGAGCAAGGAACATTCTGATGGCTTTAAGTCTAGTAACAGGTGCAAAAGTTTCTTCAAAGTCTATACCTTCTTGTTGAGCATATCCTTTACAAACAAGTCTGGCCTTGTTTTTAATAACTTCTCCATTTTCGTTCAGCTTTTTTGAATATCCATTTAGTTCCTATGATATTCTTATCATGAGGTCTAGGAACTAATTCCCAAGTATTATTCTTTTCAATTTTCTCAAGTTCTTCATTCATCGCTTTCACCCAACATTAATCTCTGCATGCTTCATTTACATTTTGAGGTTCGGTGGAAGATAGTAATGCTAGATAGCTTGAAGCTTCTGTAATGGTTCTTCTAGTCTGCACACCTGCCCCTTTTTCTCCCAAGATTTGAGCTTCTGGATGATTTTTCTTAACATACCTAGATGGAGTCTTTTCTTCTATCGTTATCCCTTCTTCTGGTGCTTCATTGGTTTCTTCTTTAAAATTAGTCTGATTTGATGTGGGAGGATAATCCTCATCTTCTTCATAGTCTCTGGTTTTTATTTGTTTTGGAGTTTTGCATACTTCATCAACCACAACATCTATACTTTCAATGGTTCTCCCACGTCTTTTATTATAACATTTATATCCTTCACTTTGGGAAGAGTAACCAAGGAGAATACCTTCATCTGCTCTAGGTTCAAACTTACCAAGTTTTTCATCAGTCCTTTTGATGTAACATTTTCTTCCAAAAACTTTGAAGTATTTTACAGTAGGAGTTTTACCATACTAGAGTTCATGTGGAGTTTGAGTGCTATTTACTAGAACATTTGCTTTGTTGAGAATAGTAACGGCAGTGAATGCAGCTTCACCCCATAAGGTTGCAGGAGTTCCAGAATCATCTAGCATAGCATGAGTCATTTGCTGAACAATTTTTTCCTTTCTACCACTCTATTTTGCTGAGGAGTCCTTGCAGTGGAGAATTTCCTTTTTATTCCTTGTTCTTCACAAAAGTTGAAGAATTCATCCAAGGTAAATTCCCCTCCTCGATCAGATCTGAGGCATTTGATTTTGTGATTTGATTCATTTTCAACCAAAGATTTGAAGGCTTTTAACTTTTCAAATTCTTCATATTTATGCTTTATAAGTCCTATCCAACACATTCTAGAAAATTTTCAATGAACAATATAAAGTATTCTTATCAACGAGGTGACTTTTTTCTTGATGGTCCACATAAATTAGTATGAACAAGTTCAAGAGGCTTACTAGCTGATCCTTCCTTTTTAGGGAAATGTGCTCTAGTATGCTTACCAAATTGACATGATTTGCATATAATATTTTCTAGAATGCTGATATCAGGAAGATCACGAGCAACCTGGAATCTGCATGCTTTTCTTATTTGAGAGAAGCTTAGATTCCCCAATATTCTATGCCATAGTCAGTGTTCATCAATTTTGCTTAGATAGCATTGTTTTTTTCCTCCCTTGAGTATGTATAGATTGTTTGGAGTTCTTGTCCCTTTAATCACGGTTTCTCCTGTATCAAGCTCACGAACAATACATCCATTTGATCGAAACACTACTTCATTTCCTTGATCACACATTTGACTAAAAATCAACAGATTGTGCTTTAAGCCATCAACATACATAACATTCCCAGCTTTAACATTTTCTTTCAAGTAAACAGGGCCTTTACCTTTTATGACAGCGGGAGTGTCGTTTCCAAATGAGACACTCTTTTCCTTTTCTAAGGCATTATATGAGTGTAGTTTTTCTCCGTCACTTGTCATGTGGTTTGAGCATCCACTGTTGATGTACCACTAGTTTTCTTGTCCTTCTACATACAGGGCTATACCACATCTTTCTGTTTTTGATTCTTTATTTCTCCATATTTTTGGATTTAATGGAGTTTGCTCCTTTTGAGCTATTTTCCGAAATTTGCTCCTTCATTCAGATTCTTCATGGCCAAAGCTGCTACAGATTGAGCATTCCATTTCATTTTCAAGAAGGGAAAAGCTATTATAGGAACTTTTCTTGATCCCTGTCACATTTCTTTGATTTTGTGCTTCTCTAGTCATGATAGTTTTGTAAGCAACACATTGAGAAACTTTGTGACCAAAATTATGACATGAGAAACATTTACCATTAAAGAAGTTCCTGCTATTATTGAATCTATTGACTTGATGATTGTAGTTGAAGTTCCTTCTACTGACCTGTTGATTGATATTCCTTGAAGCAAATTGAGTGTGGTTTACCTAAGGTTGATTGTGGCCTTTGTTCATTCTTGAAGTAAATTGAGCCTGATTCACCTGGTGATCTGCTTTATACCTTTCTTGATTATTTTCGAACTGTTCGCTGCTCTTTGCTGCATCACAATAGCTTTTAGTGGAGGTTGACGACTTCTGTGATTGAGATGTTTCTTTAGAGTATCCAAGACCCATGTTTATTAGAGGAGAGAACTACACTTTGATAATTTCATTTAAGGTATCTGATCCTTTAGCAAATCTAAGATTGAGAGCTTTTGTTTTCTCAAGATCTTTTCTTAGACCTACAATTTCACATTCTAGCTTTTCATTTTTTTTTTCTCTTTCAACAAGTTGGAATGTTAAGGTATCTATAATCATACTCTTTTCTTCTAAATAGATTTTGAGTTTAGAGCTTTCTTCATAAAGGTCATCTTCATCTAAAGCATCTAAAAAATCATCATCTTCATAAGCCATCAGAAGTCTATAGTCATTGCTATTTTCATCTTCATCACTATTTGATAAACCATCGCTATCTTCAAGAATATAGTAGCTCTTTTTGCTTACATTTTGTTTTATGTTCCATTTTGCAGATTCCTTAACTTTATCAACCTTATCTTTAAGAGGAAATTTGGTAGCATAATGTTCAACTCTTCCACAAGAAAAACATTTGAAAGATAGTTTACCTCTGAATCTTCCAGAACCCCGTTGAAGGTTCTTGACAAACTTTTCTTCTTCTTCTCCTTCTGAAATATGTCCTAATTGAT
Source organism: Pinus taeda (assembly GCA_000404065.3). Classification (NCBI taxonomy): domain Eukaryota; kingdom Viridiplantae; phylum Streptophyta; class Pinopsida; order Pinales; family Pinaceae; genus Pinus; species Pinus taeda. Next base: position 123,359 of record APFE031454606.1, read on the forward strand.
TAAGTTCTTCTTTTCCTGAATCTTTAAATGTGGCTTCTCTCATATTTGATGGACCTCCTTTTCTCATCTCAAAAGTAGTTAAGATCCTGTGTAGCTGTGTCATAGTAATAGTCTAAAGACCCTGCTTTTCTTCTATGGCAGATACTATTTATTCAAACTTAGCAGACAAAGATCTTAAAACCTTTTCAACTAAAGTAACTTCTTTTATCTCTTCACCCAAATTCTTCATGCAATTAACGATCTCATCTATACGTAAGAAGTAACTAGCTATACTTTCATCATTGTGCATTTTTAGAGTTTCATATTGAATTCTGAGAGTTTGCAGTTTTGCACGTTTTATGTGAGTGTCTCCTTCATAGCTTAGAATGATTTTGTCCCATATTTCTTTGGCGGATTTGAGCTGCATAAATTTGACAAATTCTAATTGTGATAGACTTCCCAATAACGTATTGACAGCCTTGCATTGGTTTCATATTGCTTTTTACCTGCCACATCTATAGGAATTGTTGATAGAAATGTATATCCTCCTTCCACAATTTCCCAGACATCTGTTCCAAGAGATTGAAGATAGGTTGTGGTTCTTAACTTCCAATAAACGAAGTTGCTTCCATCAAATATTGGAGGTCTGATGGATCCCTCTGTTTCTTGATTACTCATGATGATGGATATTCCTTCAAGCGATCGAGCTTCTTTTGAAGGACCTGCTCTGATACCAATGGTTGGAAATAATAATTCAGAAGGTGGGGGGAGGGGGGGGGGGGGGGTTAATTAGTATTAGCAAGTAAACAACTTTTCATTTCCATAATCAGATTTATATACGCTACTTCAGTTAGTGGAACTCGCATGTATATGCAGCTGTGATTAAGTAAATTAGCATATATACTGCAAACTTAAGATTCAGTTAATTCATCATATGTTGATCTTAATCAGTGCATCAGAACCATATAACAGTAACCAGGTGCAGTAAAACATAATAGACAATCACACACATGAACATAGGATATAAGGTGGAAACCCAATGTGGGTGAAAACCACCTATTGCAATCGTCTCTATCTTCTTTTTAATAATAAGAACTTATTTTTACAATTTTTGTGCTGGTGCAAACTTATACCAGTATGAAGGCTTCTACCCGAAGAAGGCTATAACCTTCTCTCATTGTCTAGATTCTCCTGGAAAGGAGCTACAAGCCCCCTTAGCTCTTGTACTAGATGATATGTTTACCAGTACGTCAGTGGTGGCCTGCTGAAGGCTACAACCTTCTCTTTTCTTCCAAGGACCACATTTCATAAATTTTCAGATTGGATCCATCATTCAATCATCAAATATATCTGCATCAACCAATCTCCTTTTCACAATTGAACCAATCAACCACTTTGACATCCCTTCAATCTGATCTTTCAGAATGCTGTAACCAGAATACAGTAACCAGAACCCAAGCTAGAACCCAGAACACTGCAACAGTAAATAGAAGCAGCTAAGGCATATTTTACAAGGTATATGCTACTTCCTAGTGTCGAACTTGCGTGCATACACACTTTTCTCAAGGCTAACTTGCGTACATATCTGCAAATCAAATTTAAGATGTATACGTTGTTTTGATATGTAGAACCAACATGTATACGCACCTTTTCAAAAGTGAACCTGCGTACAGATCTATAAATGATGATTTAAAACATTACAATAATTCCAAACTTTAGTTCTACCCAGATCATCATATTTACAGACTACAACATGCACCAATTATTCAAATAAATGATCAAACCACATAAAGATACTTCACTTCAAGCCTTAAGATCTTGACCCATCATTAGATCTTATCCTTCATCAAGCGCTAATGTTCATCCTTCTTTTAGATCCAGCTATGCACCATAACCCAATAACCTGTACACTAGATCTTGCTCTTCATCCGATATTCAATTCTTGAGTACCTTTGGCCTAATGATCTTCTTCTCCTTATATAGTGTTAGGCCTTTCTCAATACCATGGTCGAAAACCACTTAGGACCAATACCTTGGACCAAATACCACACACCAAAACTTAGATTTCCAGCATGTACGTGCCTTTCCTTCTGTGAAACTGCATGTGTACATTATACACACCTTTTGGTCTATTAACCTGTATGTGTACACTACATTGTCAAGGTGAACCTGCGTATACTTCTCTTTCCTCATTCTGTGAAGTCTGATCTATAACTATGAGTTGTTAACCTGATGAACTGTGATCTGTCATTTGATTGAGTTGCCATCAAGGACAACACCTCTGGCAAAACTCAGTCATAATGCCAGCAGTTCATCTTTGGGAACCTGATTCATTGGAGAAGGCATTCAATTTGGCAAGAAAAATTGAAAGAAAAAATATGGCAACAAGAAATGCTACCACTCACAATTATAAAGATGGAAGTGTTGTTGCTCCTAGCCTTCCATAACCTACAATGTTGACACCACAAAAATTGGAAGAAAAAGGAGAAATTGGCCTTTATTACAAGTGTGATAAAAAATACACTAAATAAGAACCGACCACCCTTACAGAATTGTAGGCCTGCCCTCTTGCCCTCTCTTGCTTCCAGTTTCACTCATGCTATGAGTTTTGTGAGAAGGTGGCTACTATTCAATTTCATCATGAGTTGGCTCGTCTATTCATACTACATTTACATGGAGATCAAGTTACTTTGGCTGGTGTCACTTTCACACTTACACCATAATCTATCCCATTGGCAACCGACATACTAAATATTGGAGAACCATGGAATAAGAAGCAGAAGATTGACCGGAAACATTATGAGCCATATATTAAACTTATTTTTTTGAGGCATCTCAAGAGAGTGTTCCTGTTTTGATATCTCAAAGATGAATATGCTCCATTGATGAAATTAATCATGAAGTATTTCAATTGTGAAGGTCGCTTCTCCCGAGTATATGCTTATCACATCAGGTTGCTCATGCATTTCACCCGGGTAAGGATGATGAACATTCCTTATTTTATATGCCGAAACATAGAGAGGATGATAGCCCTTGTGCAGCATAAGACCCCTGAGCAGCAGTTCAATAGCATTTGCCATTTTTCTCTCATCAAGATTTTGGTGGTTCATCAGCTTGGATTACAGGATATCACTTGGGATGATTTCATCTCTCGTGATTTTTTTAGAGCTTCCCAGGGACTTTCAGAGGTTGGGCATGAGACAGGTGGACCTTCTCATTAGTATGCGCACCATGAGACCGTTAGTATGCTGGTGTTCATCACATATCAGAGGGGCACTAGACAATTGTTTGTAGCAGCAAAGCGAGTGTTATCTCTACCTGGTGTGGAAGGGGCCTCAATTTCGGCATCAACACCACAGGTATAGGACAGAGGCAAAGGACCAATGCAGGATGAGTGGTTGTTAGATGAACGAAATATCGACTTCATTCTCATTCATATGATGATATAGATATGGGCCCGGAAAGTGCCAAACTTAGAGAGATCATCCAGGAGCAGAAAACAGAGATCAAATCCTTATCTCTCAATTTGGAGAGGGCTAAGTGGATTATCAGATTTGGAGTAGAGGAATAAATAGCTCGAAGACTAGCAGGCAATCATGGAGTTGCAAAACATCCGCGAGAATCGCCAAGCTTCCCACAGAGGAGGATTGAGCTCACTACATTGGAGCAAGTGATTAATGATGATCAGGAGTCTAGGCTCGAGCGAATCAACATCCACCTGGAGAGACTGCTGGAAAAGGCCAACAAGGACAAGCATTATTGAGGCACATGGTTTTCCATTACCGGGCACGCAATATGAGTTCCAAGGCATGAATAAGGAATCTAAAGGCAAAACTAAGGAAGGCAACAAAGAAGCAAAAGAGGCAAAAAGAGCATGATCACCTTCAGATATTGGCCGAAGACTCTTTAGTCCAGCATGACACTTGATGGAGAAGCTCCAACCCAAATTTCAAGAAATTTGGGGCATTTTTGGTATTTTGACAAATTTTGGCACTAAAAACAGAGGTTTTCTCCCTAAGCGACATGCCACGTCCTATGCGCTTTTGCTACGGGGCTCTAAATTGCAAAACGTTTACATCATTAGATTCGGTACGAAAAATCATAACTGCTGGTGCATGGCCAAGAAGTTTGGGCAAGTTTTGAGTCCCTAAGAGGTCAAACACTCTCAAAAATGACCTCACTGCCACTGTTTTGACACACAGGAAGCAGTCTTGGGAGATTGAAGTTTTGGAGGGGCAAATGGACACCAAATTGAAACATTCCACTTGGGTTGGAAATTCGATAGGCAGAGATTTCCAAAAAGCTATCTTGGGATCAATTTGGACTCCAAGAAGTTCCTCAAACACAGCTCCAAAGTGGCGCGATGCATAGAGGATTTGGCGCGGCGCATAGAGGATTTTTGCCCAATTTTTCACCTTCCAGCTTAGAAATTTGGCTAGTTTGTCTAGTTTTTATTTTTGATGAAAGTTTAGATCTATCTTGATGTAGTTGGATAAACATGATGTAATTTTGGCACTTATTTACTTGTTCTAGAGGATTCATTCACTAAAAAGAGAAAATTTAATGAATGAATCAGTTTCCTACCTTCTAGAGGCAAGTTGTTTTGATTGCCTAGATTTTAGTGCTTTGTTTAGAATTTGTTGAAATAGCTCCTACAATGATGAGCTCGACCCCTAGAGGCAAGGGAATGGGTTGGGCTATATATCATGTAGTTTCTAAGTCATTTCCAGGATTGGACACTTGGGATTGCTTTGTCATAGTATTGTACATTCTATCTTTGCATTTTTGGCTAAGGAAAGACCAAGGTTTTGCAGCACTGTTTGGGATCCATGTGGCTTTATGTTTTGATGGTGTTCTTCTCTAAGTAATTGTAAGTTCATTAGAGTTATGTGTATCATTTTCCTTTCCCTTCTTCTGAATTTGAACAAATGAGTGATTAAGGTAGAATCCATTAACTGCTATGCTCTGCCTTTGAATTTGTTTAAATTTCCATGTTTTCATCTGTTTAAGGAGAATTCTTGAGACTCTCTTGCTCTCCTTAGCTCCTCACTAGTCTGATCCATCCATTCACTCACTTTAAAGCATCAAAACAATTTCCTTCCTTGCCCCAATCAAAGCTCTACAAAAACTGTGCCTCATCCCCGAGCCCAATTTGCCTTTCCCTGTTTCCAGCACAAAACCCCCAAAAAACTTAAATCAAACCCTTGTACTTCATACCTAGCCTAAAATTAACTTCTATTGAAGTCATCTCAAGCCTCATTGATCATATTTTTCCGAGATTGACCCCGAGAGAGCCCTCTCCTGTCCTCGTAGGGCTAGCTATGAGGCTGAGCGTGGTTTGATGTGGACCTAGACCCTTGCCTTTCCAGCCTGAGGAAAATCTAGGCTCTAACTTAGTGGCAACTCCACTAGGGAATAATATTATTGTGTGTTAGTATTCTTCGTTTTGAAACTACAGACAGAGTCTAAATATTAGCCAGGTAGCCTTCGAAATGCTTTTGCTTTGCATTAGCGCAAGTAGATAAACGCTACTTCAGTCAATCTCCGGTCTAGTCTCATTAATGGGAACTCTAACTTGTGAACACCCCAAGCTGAAAACGTTGTTTATGTTCCTTTCATATTTTGGAAAAAGCACACTTTCAAGAATATATACCAGAGCTAACCCCAATCCAGATCCTCCTCTTGTCTACGAAAATCCAAATTTGATTCCAAGACTTCTTCGTCAAGAGAGCTCCGTAAATCCTGTGTTCAAATCTTGCTCTTTCCCTGCAATTTTCAAGTATCTTGAAGAGCTTGATTTTGACACACTGTTTGAGTTATCATTGTTTAAAACCAAATCTAAAAATCCTATTGAGTCTATCGTCCCGAATCCGGACTTTCTTGCTGCTCTAGAAATTAAAAAATCCAATAAGTCAATTGAGAATTTCATTCTAAGACATCTCCAAACTAACATTGAGGCTGCAAATATCATTGATTTCCTAGAAGCTGCATCTACAACTCTTGGATCTACCGCAACTCCATCTAGCTTAAGGATTCCCACTGAGCCGCCTTTCATTCCCTCAATTCCTGTGCAGCCTATTATTACATATCAAAGGTCTGAAGTAAATTCACCTCCAGCCACTTCTTCTTCATCCAAAATTTCTTCTCCTCAGCACACCCCTCCTCATTCACCTCACACATCAGCTACACCAACTCCCCCAACATCTCCAAGGCCGACTGCAAATCCACCAAGAGCGATGGCTGCTCATTTTTCTCCTCTTGCACTACCTCAAGTTTTGGATGACATGCCAGCAGATTATCAGAGTAAGATTCCATTGTTCGATGGCACTCCTCAAAGTGGTCCAGCTCAACAGCATGTGGACAAAATGTCGGATTTCTTTGAGCGGTATGAAATTGATGAAAAAAATGTAACAATGACACTCTTTATGCAAACTTTTGGCAGTGAGGTAAGAAAATGGTTCAGATCTTTGGTAGCTAGAAGTATTCCCACATTAGATGAGCTTCAAAGACAGTTTTTGGATCACTGGGAGGTTAAGAAAGATCCTCTTCAAATCACTTCTGAATATACCAAGATCAAGCGGAATGTCGGTGAGTCTGTGCAAGACTATTGTAATAGATTCAATATGGTTTACAATGCAATTCCTGATGATTTAAGGCCATCTAGAAAGTCAGCTTTGCTTAAATTCCCAGATGGTTTTGATCCTGATATGGCATATCAATTGCGAGAGAGAGATCTGACTACCTTAGAAGATATGCAGAAAATTGTTGTTAGTGTTGAGGAAAATTTGAATGACAAAAGAGCAAGATTTAAAGCTGAGAAGAAGGTCTCAATAAAAGAAGAAGCTTCTACATCAGATCAAGTACTCTGCAAGGTAGAAAAGATGATTGAAATATGGAAAATTGACAAGCCCAAACCGCAGATTCGGAATCCTAATTTCCATGGCCAGCAACAGCCACAATACAAGATCAAACAACGTGAGCAGCGAGCACAAGAACTGGCACCACAACAACAGCAGGTAAAGGCACCTCTTCAGTAGAATTTTGTTGGTCCCGAATCTGATGATGAAGACAATGTACTAGGCGAAGAAAATCACTTATTTACCCCTGATGATATGCCCACCTTTATCACTGAAGATGATGAGTGTGCAGGAAATTCAGTAGTACAAAAGGATGAGGATTATATTTTGGCGAATGACACCGCTCTTGAAGAAGAGTTAGATGAGTATCAGAGAGGTTATATGAACGCTTTGTTTGTACAACAGCGTTAGTATTCACTCAGAAACAAAAATGTTCCCATCAATCCAATCCAGGAGAGGAAAGAAGCTCCAGCATCCAAGAATGAGGCACTTGATGCACAAAGGAAAGGGAAAGAGGCAGTTGATCCTAATATCAGCAAGTCTCCATCAGCAGAAAAACCAAATCAGCCAGTTGTTCCAAAGGATAAAGCTGAAAGAAAAGATGTTCTAGCCAAAGAGGTAGAAAGGTCCTCAACTTTTAGTTTAGAAAATGAAATTTCTAAATTAAAGGTTTCCATTCCCTTGACTGAACTAATGAAGAACATCGACTATAGAGGTCAAGTCTCTAAATTTTTGAATTTTGATCCAATGTTTGATATGGTGAGTGTGGAAGATGATAAACCCAAACTGATGTTTGGACCAGCATTGAATGGTGAGTCCCCGGACAAAGATGTGCCACCTTTTTATATCAGTTTGAGATTGCATGAGTTTGTGTTACATAATGCCATGTTTGATTCTGGCGCTTCCCACAATCTTATGCCGAAAGCTATCATGGAGAAGTTGGGTTTGGACGTCACAAGGAGATACCATGATCTCTTTTCATTTGATTCCAGCAGAGTGATATGTATTGGGCTTATCAAAGTCTTGGTCATAAGTTTGGATCAGATCCCCAGAAGAATGTTTTGATGGATGTTGTTGTGGCATACATTCCTCCCAGGTTTGGTATGCTTCTTTCCAGGTCTAGGGGAGCACAATTGAAAGGGACATTACAACTAGATTTCTCCTATGCAACGATTCCTGTGTTTGGCCAAATGAGAAAATTGTATTGGGAAAAAAATGAAATACATGATTACAATCAAAGAGAAACCAATTAATCATCCGATTAATTATGTACATACAGATTTAGAGTCGTTTGTTTTGTATTCAGATAGTTTCAATAATATTGATAGTCAATTAGTTGTAGCAGATGATATTCCAGAGATAACAGAGAATTTCAGAGAAGTTTTGAATAAAGAAGGACAAAAATAGCAGAATACCATTGAGCAATCAACCCATAAAAATGGACAACAAGCAGAAAAAACAGAGGTGACAGAGTTTCAACACCTAGGAGAAGATGAAGAGGGCCTATGGACCATGGATTTCGATGGTGCAGTGGGAAATGATGGTGTTGGAATTGGTATTTGGGTGCGTAGTCCTCTCTCCGCCCCGAATAAAGTTCCTAGTAATGTGCGGGTATGTTCTTACAAGCTTGCTTTTGATTGTTCAAACAATGAGGCTGCGTACGAAGCTTTGATTGATGGCCTAAAAATTCTAAGGAAGCTCAATGCTAAGATGATTTTTGTATATGGTGACTCCGAATTGGTGATTAAGCAAGTTAAAGGTGAGTATCAAGCAAAAAATCCTTGGATGCGAGCTTACTAAAATGTTGTCCTAGACATCCTGAAATTGTTCTCAGATTATACCTTGACGTGTGTGCCTCGTATTCAAAATGGAATTGCTGATGCACTTGCTGAGGCAGCAGGAAATTTGAAGATTCCTATGAACTCCAGTAATAAATTTGAAATCCATGTCAAGCATCATCTGACTGTCCCAGACAATCAGAGATATTGGCAAGTTTTCTACGACGATGAAGAGATTGATGATTTTCTGCAAAACGAAGGTAAGTTCAAAGATACCTCAATTGATGTAGAACATGATGATGGTAAAAGTGACGTGCAGATCAATCAAATGGAAGTGTTGCAGTTAAAGGATAACATTATTCCTAAAGGCTTGATACATTTAGAAGAACTCTTGATCAAGATAACGTAGCCCACAAGCCAACATTGCAGCCAACAGAAAAGGGTGTTGAAGAGGTCAATATCGGAACAACTGCCAATCCAAAAATGGTAAAATTTTCCAAAGCATTGCCACAAAGGTAAAGGCCAAATATATCAGTTTGTTGTCATCTTTTGCCGATGTATTTCCTTGGGATTATTCTGACTTGAAGACATATGATACCAATATAATTCAGCACACTATTCCCATTAAGCCTAATCAAAAACCTTTCAGATAGAAGTTGAGCAGGCTAAATCCAAAACTGCTACCATCAATTGAGAAGGAGATAAATAGGTTGTACAAATCAGGAATCGTTGTTGCCATCAGATTTTCCGACTGGATCTCTAATTTGGTGCCTGTGCGGAAAAAGACAGGTGAGATTCACTTGTGCATTGATTTTCGAAATCTCAATAAAGTTTCATTGAAGGATAACTATCCACTGCCCAAAATGGATCATATACTTCAACGAGTAGTTGGAGCTTCTCGAATGTCACTACTCGATGGTTATTCCGGATATAACCAAATTTTGGTCCATGAAGATGATCGGGATAAAACAGCATTCACCACTCCATGGGGAACTTTTCATTACGCTAAAATTCCTTTCGGTTTGAAGAACGCGGGTGCCACTTTTTAGCGGGCAATGGACTTGGCTTTCGCAAATGAGAAGGATGTCTTTTTGGTTGTGTACCTTGATGATCTGACTGTGTTTTCCAAATCAGATGAAGAACACTTGTACCATTTAAAAACTATCTTTCAAAAGTGCAGAAAATATGGTGTGTCGTTGAATCCAAAGAAAATCTTGTTTGCAATGGATGAGGGTAAATTACTTGGGCACATCATATCAAAAGATGGCATTCGTATTGATCTAGCACGTGTGGAAGTGATTCAGCAAATTGACCTGCCCCGGAATAAGAAGGAGATTCAATCGTTTAATGGTAAGATGAATTTTCTGCACTACTTTGTTCCTAATCTTGTTGAGCATCTAAGAGAGATTACAAACATGCTTAAGAAGGACAGCCAAGTGACGTGGACAGAAGAGGCTGTAAAATCGTTCAACTTAGTCAACTTAGCTCTTTCTTCAGCTCCGGTTCTAATCAGCCCGGACTACACTTAGGATTTTATATTGTTTTCTTTTTCTTCGGAGCATACAATGGCAGTTGTATTAATGCAGAAGCGAGATGAGTATGAAAGACCAATTGCTTTTTTCAGCCGAACTATAAGAGATGCAGCCTTGAAGTACAACATCATTGAAAATTAGGCCCTTGGACTTGTGAAAGCATTGAAAGATTTTCGGGTATATATTTTTCATTCTCATACTTTGGCTTATGTTCCTAGTGCTGCTGTCAAGGATGTTTTAGTGCAGACTAATCCGAAAGGAAGACGCGGCAAGTGGATTGCAGCTTTTTTGGAATACGATGTGGAGATAAAGCCCACCAAGCTTGTTAAAGGACAGGGATTGGAAAAGTTAATGGATGAATCAAACTTGCACGCCTTAGACATAAATCTGATCGCTGCTATGTCCAATTAGAATGAGGAAGGTTCATCAATTCAGTTATTCAACATGTTTGTTCTTTCTCTGTGGTATTCAGATATCATATATGTGCTGCAAAATTTGTCACCACCACCCGGTATGACTAGAAACAAAAGTAGAACTCTAAAATTGAAGGCTGCAAAGTTTTGTATCTTAAATTCTGCACTTTATTGGAAATATCCCGGTGGTGTTTTGTTGAATTGTTTGGTGGAAGGAGAAGCACAAAAAGTCATGGAGGATTTCCATAAAGGAGATTGTGGTGGTCACCTCTTTTAGAAAACAATGGCAAACAAAATTCTCCGGGCAGGATACTATTGGCCAACATTCTTTGCTGATGTATATAAGGTTGTCAAGAGCTGTCATAAATGTCAGATTTTTGAAGGAAGGCAAAAATTACAGCCTTTGCCGCTTAAGCCCATTGAGGTGAGTGCCCCGTTTTAGCAGTGGGGGTTGTATTTCATTGGTGAAATTCATCTTGCTTCTTCAGGACAACATCGATGGATTCTCACGGCAACAGATTATTTTACAAAATGGATCAAATCAATTCCCACCAGACAAGTTACGGATGCGGTAATTATTTCATTCCTTGAGAATAATATCTTATCTCATTTTGGTTGCTCGAATAAGTTAATCACTAACAACGTAGCATATTTCAAATCAAAGAGGATGATTGAGTTTTGTAACAAGTATAAAATCATTTTGGGTCACTCAACCGCCTATCATCTGCAAGGCAATGGTTTGGCAGACTCTTCTAATAAACCTTTAGTCAACATCATTAAGAAGCTGCTGGAAATTAACAAGAAGAGTTGGCATAAGAAGTTGGTCAATGCACTTTGGGCAGATCGGGTCAGCCAAAAGAAATCCATCGATATGTCTCCCATTGAGCTTGTTTATGGGGTTGATACAATGCTTCCTACCTCTCTAGCAGCTCCGGTAGTCAAACTTCTTCAGGAGGCTGATAGTGAGGAAGATCCTGTGCAGCGAAGATTAAATCAAATGGTCCATTTGCAGCAAACAAGAGAGGAAGTGTTCCAAAATACATCCAAGTTGCAGGAGAAGATTAAGAAAATCTATGACAGAAAAGTGAAGGCGAACAGATTCCAATTGGAGGAAGTGGTGCTGAAATGGGATGCAAGGAATGAGGACAAGGGTAAGCACGGTAAGTTCGAAAATCTTTGGAAAGGTCCTTTCAAAATTGCTACATATAGTGGTCAGAATGCTTTTCGTCAGAAGGAGATGAACAGAGAAGAATGTCCTGGAGGTCCGGTCAATGGTCGGCTGCTCAAGAGGTATCATTTCTGAGGTGTTTTTGTTGTCCACATTGTCACTGTATATACCATTTTAATTCTAGTTCCATTGCAAGAGTGTGCTGGGATCTTTCTTCAGTCTAGGGCTCGAAGTGAAGGCTATAATTCAAGAGAAAGGTTTAAGTTTTGAGTTCAGTTTGTCTAGTTAGTTTATCAATCATTTTGGTTTCCTAATTGAGTCAGTCTGAGTCAAGTTTGAGTCAATAAATGAGTCAAGAGTCTTGTGTCGATTTGTCAAAATAATGGACTCCATAGCCCAAATGGACAAAGGCACTGTCTAGCTCTCCCAGAGATCTACCATTCTTGGCACATCCAAGGAACTACCATCCCCATTGGAGCCAATGTTAGAGTCGGTCTTTACATCCCTCCATCAGAGATCATTTCTTTTTATTGCATTTCATTTTTAGGTGTCTCGCTCGTTTCGCTCAGTTGCATTTCGCTAGGGGCATGCCATAATCTGACGAAAGGGTTTGGTCATTCAATATCCCTTGTGCCTTACACTGTTGGTTCAGGTCTGTTCATTGAAATCAAGTTTTAAAAGTCACTTACAATCCTGTTTTAGTCTTTTGATCAGCAAGATTTATTTTCAGTCACTAGGTCTAGGGTTTCACAAGTTGTGTCTTCAAGATGTCCAATAAATCCAGTAGGCCTGAGGGAGGCTCTTAATAAGTTGTCATTTCAAATATTTTCATCGTCATATGGATGGATTATGACTGTTCTTCAAAACTCTGTTTTGAAGAAAAGTCGACATTTCATTTTTGTAATAATTTTCAAAAAAAATTCAGTTCTTGAATTCTTAAGGCGCAGCCCTGGTCTCCTTTGCCAAATTCCATGTCAGCTAACCCTGCAAAAAATTGTTAAGAAATTCATCATTCAAACCAAAAATCAAGGGGGAAACAAAAAGACAAAGTTGTATTAAATTGTGAAAAAGTGCCAATTTCAAAACATTACAAAAATTGGGTTTTAAGAACCAAAAATCAAATCCATGTCTCCATGTCTTTCTAAAGATAATTCCATGAGGATCAATTTCATTCTGCATGCCAAGGTCAAAGGGAAGCATTTCAAAGTAAATTGGGTGAGGAAGTGTGCAGCTTGGTGAAGTTTATTGAAACTAGGCGTGCAGCGCATAGAACAGGTGGCGCGGCGCACTAGGCGCGACCACACAGTGTAAATTTCCACAAGCAAGGCGCACCGGGTATGCGGTGCGGCGCATACACCTAAAAGCCCGTCTTTGCTTTAAAATTTTCCAAATTGCCATTTCTTTGCATGGATTTACTAGGTAGAGTTGCCATCTTAATGCTTTATCCAATTTTGTGATAAGAGATGATGGTTCATGGATGCTAATGATTGAAACACAATCTTAAAGGCTACCACTAAAGTGCCTCAAAGGAGAATTGTTGTTGGTTCCAAATTCACTGTATTGCTACCAAAGTCACTCCTCCTCCCCATTTCTCCCTTGTTTCATCATTTCCTACCCCTCCCCCTAAGCTCACCAATTCCCTCTCTTACATTCTCTTTCCCAAATTCAATTTCCAAATCCCAAACCCCAAAACCCTAGCCCTTACAAAAATCTCCTAACCCCATACATAAAACCCCTCAAACCCTCCTCCTTTCCCTAATAAAATTTATCCTAATATCCCTTAATCCATTCCTTTTTCCCCTTCCTAACATTCCCTTGTTGCATTTTTTCCCTTTGGTGGCAGAATCCAACTATATTACATTACAAAACAGCAATTTTATACATCAGCAGTCATTCAAGGCATTTGTATATCAGCAGTGATGTCATCTGGTCATTCATCCGACTATGAAGTGGAAACCCAAAGTGACTCACCCACAGAAGGACATGCACCCCAGAGGCCTCATAAAAGTGGCAGACATGTTAGAGAAGAATCGACCACCCTTACAGAATTTCAGGCCTGCCCTCTCACCCTCTCTTGCTTCCAGTTTCACACATGCTATGAGTTTTGTGAGAAGGTGGTTATTGTTCAATTTCATCATGAGTTGGCTCGTCTATTCGTACTACATTTACATGGAGATCAGGTTAATTTGGCTGGTGTCACTTTCACACTTACACCATAATCTATCTCATTGGCAACCGACATACTGAATATTGGAGAACCATGGAATAAGAAGCAGAAGATTGACCGGCAACATTATGAGCCATATATTAAACCTGGTTTTTTGAGGCAGCTCAAGAGAGTGTTCCCGTTCCGATATCTCAAAGATGAATATGCTCCATTGATGAAATTAGTCATGAAGTATTTCAGTTGTGAAGGTCGCTTCTCCCGAGTATATGCTTATCACATCGGGTTGCTCATGCATTTCACCCAGGTAAGGATGATGAACATTCCTTATTTCATATGCCAAAACATAGAGAGGATGACAACCCTTGTGCAGCATAAGACCCCTGAGCAACAGTTCAACAGCATTTGCCATTTTGCTCTCATCAATATTTTGGTGGTTCATCAGCTTGGATTAGAGGATATCACTTGGGATGATTTCATCTCTCGTGATTTTTTAGAGCTTCACAGGGAATTTCAGAGATTGGGCATGATATAGCTGGACCTTCTCATCATTATGCACACCATGAGACCGTTAATATGCCAGTGTTCATCACATATCAGAGGGGCACTAGACATTTGTTTGCAGCAGTGAAGCGAGTGTTATCTCTACCCGGTGTGTAAGGGGCCTCACTTCTGGCATCAGCACCACAGGTACAGGACAGAGGTAAAGGGCCAATGCAGGATGAGTGTTCGCCAAATGTGTTATCTCAAAATCAGACCCTGAAAGGATGTAGACCAGGAAGACCTCAAGTAACTATTTCAAACCTGCTTTAGGCTGAGGCTTAGCCTCCTCAACTTGAGAGGGCTCTCTCAAAAAGGGTTAATGATTTTGATTATAGTTAAGATGGCTAACTCTCGTGAGACAAATGTAAAAATATGAATGGTGGAAACACATTTAGCAACTATCCATTGGGCTTATGGAGTCAACATCATCTCAATATGACAATGAATTCAACCTTACATAGAAGTCAGGGCATTCAACATTTAAAATATTCAGAACATACCAACTCAGATAGGACCACACAGTCTATGAATGCATACAGGAAGTTAGAGCACCTCAAGTGAATTCTAATTGATTACACATTCATACCACTGCAAGAATTAGGAAAAGGACAACATCACACATTCTGAACATCAAATCCCTCATGAATCCTGAGAAGTAAAGCCAAACATGTATTATCAAAACAGAGTATTACATAAGCCAAATATCAAAGTTCTTTTTCATAAAATTTCCAACAACCCAAAACTTTATTAATTGAGCACTTTGTTATCAAAACCTCCTTTCAACTTTTCCAAGACTTTCTAAAACTGAATGGACATGTAGAATTCTTCAAGAAGATGAGACTAAGCAAAATCATCAAAATTCAAAACATAATCTTACTTAAAATGGGATTTCATTTATAAGTTTCCTTTAGCTGGCTTAACTATGCCTTTAAATTTTCAATTTGTTTCTTCATAATCTTGTTCCCAGCTCTTAATTGCATATTAATCATCCTGATGAATTTTGCTTCTTTGATTGCCAGTACTGTCCAAGTATGGAATTGAGTATCACAGTCAACCACCTCTGAGGGTTCTTTCTCTTCCCATAAGGTTTTAATTCTGTAATAATTAGCTTGTATGATGGCATGTCTTCTGGCATCTTTCCTCAGTCTGGCAATCTCAAGGTTAGTTGATTCCAATCTTGTTTTCAAGTCTTCTATACTATCTTCTTTATATGTGGCGATTGTTTTTCCTTTGTCCTTTCTTTGATGGCGTTGTATCTCTTCCCCGGTTTCCTCTGTTCTTGGTGGTACCTCCTGTACTTACTGAAATCTCCTTGTTATGGGTCTCCTGGGTTTGAAAACAAATTGTTCAAATTGCTCATCAAATTTAAGTTTCTTTGAGGCTTTGGTTTTCTTTGTATTCTCTTTTTCTGACTGCATCAATTCATCTTGAACTAGTGGGACTCCTCAAATTCAATTGCCTGCAATAAATCGTTTAGATTTCCCTTCGAAACTGGACTTTCTTCAACAGCTACTACCTTACCTTTTTCTTTAGCCATCTGACTTCTTGTTCTTCTCCTTGAGACTACTTTAGTTGTGCTTGCTTCAGGTGCAATCTCTTTGACTTGAGCTTTTTCCTTAGTTGATTGTTGAGGTGTATCTTGAATGATCAGTGGCTGTACTGAATCTCTCACTTGTTTCCTCACCTTTAATTTTGGAAATCTCTTAGCTCTTGTTTCTGTTTGAAGACCCGCTGTTGTAAGATCTCTTGCAGGTAGAGGACTGAGGCCAGTCTGGCTTCTGAAACCAGCCATAAAAATAAATGAATTCCAATCTTTGCCTATCTTTTGAAGCTAATGTAAGACAAGTAGTTTAATCAAGCCATGATGAAACAGAGAAGTTTCACAAGCTTCCTTCCTCAATTGTACTTTGTCACACATCTTACTCAAACTGCGGAATAGGTAAAAAGGTAGATCAATGGAAACTTTCCCTGCAAAATACAAAAGGAGCTTGAAATGGTACGAATACACCTTGTTATACCTTCCTTCGCAAGTCAGGTATTTTTGTATACAGGTGAGTAAATGTGCATAGGACTCTTTGACATAACTCCTAGGCACTGACTTACTCAAATCTGAATTTACAAACTCCTTCTTTAAAAACTCCTTGCATGGATTCATGTCAAATTTGAAATTTTTGAACCAGTTATCTTGCCCTCGTGGAATCTCTGTCATAGTGGATATCATCTCTGGCGAGACCTGCAATTCTATCATAGCCACCTTTGAATTCAATCCTGTGAAATTAAGCGCAAATTCTTTGGTAACCTATGCATGCCCTTCTTGCAACTTCCTGCAAAAATTCCAACACCCAGCTTTTTTAAACGCCTTCTCCACCTCTTTATTCTTCAGTATTATATCCAAGCCTTCAGGCTCATTCCTCAGACATTTTCCTGATCTGTGTTCTTTCTTCTCTATTGATCTCTCCATGAAATCTTAAAGACCTGAAAACAAGGAATACTAGCTCTGTTCAAATTGTAAACTCAGCTTCTTTTGAAAATCTGCCTCACCTGAATTTGCTGCCTCACTTGATTACAATTGTATTTAAAATTGAAATCTTGCCGTTTATGATCTTTCAAATTGCAATATTGCAGATTTTTTATTCATGCAAGGCTTACAATCATCATTAAGACTTGTTCAAGGTGGCTTTTCTTGGAAATGGTAATCCGTGTGTATCAACAAATCTAATGGTGGTGATAATGGCAATGGGTGGTGGAACGTGATAAGTGGAGTACATGAACTGAAACAAGATGACGCAGCCACTGATTTACCTAACAGATTTGAAATTTGGGAAAGATTCGCTGCGGAATGCACGAATTCCTGATTTCGCAGCGCGGTTAGTTTGAAATTTGAATGATGCGATGCGAAATCACCTAATAAGGTTTTGCGCTGTGAAACTGCTAAACAAAGTAAATGCACTGCGAAAACACTTTAAAAAGAATGCATGCGCTACGCAATTACCAAAAGGAATTTTGGTGGATAACAAAGTGACATATGGCTATGAAATCAATGGTGAATGATAGGGAACCAATGGTAGATAAGAATACACTTGACTCATGACCTCCTAAAACTTTAGACTTTAAGGAAAAAATGAAATCAACTTAGACTAACATTGACCTTTGTCATCTGGCTAGGATGAGAAATTTCATATATCAGATTTCTTAAGTGATAACAAGATGAACGAAATACTGAATTCATTCTCATTCATGATGATGATACAGATATGGGCCTGGAAAGTGCCAAACTTAGAGAGATCATCCAGGAGCAGCAAACAGAGATCAAAGCCTTGTCTCTCAATTTGGAGAGGGGTAAGTGGATTATCAAAAACTTGGAGCAGAGGAATAAATAGCTCGAAGACCAGTAGGCAATCATGGAGTTACAAAACATCCGTGAGAATCCCCAAGCTGCCCAACAGAGGAGGATTGAGCTCACTACATTGGAGCAAGTGATTAATGATGATCGGGAGTCTTGGCTCGAGTGAATCAATATCCACTTGGAGAGACTGCTGGAAAAGGCCGACAAGAACAAGCATTATTGAGGCACATGGTTTTCCATTACTGGGCACACAATATGAGTTCCAAGGCATGAATAAGGAATCTAAAGGCAAAACTAAGGAAGGCAACAAAGAAGCAAAAGAGGAAAAAGGAGCATGATCACCTTTGGATATTGGTTGAAGCCTCTTTAGTCCAGCATGACACTTGATGGAGAAGCTCCAACCCAAATTTCAAGAAATTTGGGGCATTTTTGGTATTTTGACAAATTTTGGCACTAAAAACAGAGTTTTTCTCCCTGTGCGCCGCGCCACGTGGCGTGCGCTTTCGCTAGGGGGCCTTAAAATCCAAAAAATATACATCATTGGATTTGGCATGAAAAATCATAACTACTAGTGCATGGCCAAGAATTTTGGGCAAGTTTTGAGTCCCCAAGAGGTAAAAAACTCTCAAAAAATGACCTCATTGCCACTGTTTTGACACACAGGAAGTAGTCTTGGGAGATTGACGTTTTGGAGGGGCAAATGGACACCAAATTGAAAAATTCCAGTTGGGTTGAAAAATAGATAGACAGGCTTTCCAACAAGCTATCTTGAGCTCAATTTGGACTTCAGGAAGTTCCTCCAACACAGCTCCAAAGTGGTGCGACGCATAGAGGATTTGGCGCGGCGCATAGAGGATTTTTGCCCAATTTTTAACCTTCCAGCTCAGAAATTCAGCCAGTTTGTCTATTTTTGCTTTTTGATGTAATTTTTTATCTATCTTGATGTAGTTGGATAAACATGATGTAATTTTGGCACTTATTTACTTGTTCTAGAGGATTCATTCACTAAAAAGTGAAAATTTAATGAATGAATTAGTTTCCTACCTTATAGAGGCAAGTTGTTTTGATTGCCTAGATTTTAGTGCTTTGTTTAGAATTGGCTGAAACAGCTCCTAGAATGATGAGCTTGACCCCTAGAGGCAAGGGAATAGGTTGGGCTACTCTATATCATGTAGTTTCTAAGTCATTTTCAAGGTTGGACACTTGGGATTGCTTTGGCATATTATTGTACATTCTATCTCTGCATTTTTGGCTAAGGAAAGACCAGGGTTTTGCAGCACTGTTTGGGATCCATGTGGCTTTATGTTTTGATGGTGTTCTTATCTAAGTAATTGTAAGTTCATTAGTGTTATGTGTATCATTTTCCTTTCTCTTCTTCTGAATTTGAACAAATGAGTGATTGAGGTAGAATCCATTAATTGCTATGCTCTGCCTTTGAATTTGTTTAAATTTCCATGTTTTCATCTGTTTAAGGAGAATTCTTGAGACTCTCTTGCTCTCCTTAGCTCCTCACCAGTATGATCCATCCATTCACTCACTTTAAAGCATCAAAATGATTGCCTTCCTTGCCCCAATCAGAGCTCTACAGAAACTGTGCCTCATCCTCGAGCCCAATTTGCCTTTCCCTGTTTCCGGCACAAAACCCCCAAAAAACTTAAATCAAACCCTTGTACTTCATACCTAGCCTAAAATTAACTTCTATTGCAGTCATCTCAAGCCTTGTTGATCAT
This sequence comes from Pinus taeda, assembly GCA_000404065.3. Lineage (NCBI taxonomy): Eukaryota > Viridiplantae > Streptophyta > Pinopsida > Pinales > Pinaceae > Pinus > Pinus taeda. The sequence continues at coordinate 142,869 of APFE031454606.1, forward strand.
CTTTTGCCAAGATTGACCCGGAGAGAGCCCTCTCCTATCCTCGTAGGGCTAGCTACGAGGCTGAGCGTGGTTTGATGTGGACCTAGACCCTTGCCTTTCCAGTCTGAGGCAAATATAGGCTCTAACAAAGAGGAGTAAGAAAAGGATCAAGAAATGTCAAAATAAGATGATATACACGAGGAACCTACCCCAGAGAAAGAAGAAATGAATCTGACCATATCTTGTAATGCATTGGCAGGAATTACCACTCCTCAAAATCTCAAGATAGAAGGGCATATCAAAAAGAAAAATGTAATAGCGTTGATTTATCTGGGAAGTACCCATAATTTTATTCATTGTAAGATAGCCAAGGAGTTGAATTGCTTCATCTATCCAACACTAGAGTGTCAAGTAATGGTTTCAAATGGAGGAATAGTAAATTTCCCTAGAAAGATCCATAATATCAAGCTATCCATGGGAGAATATGTCTTCAATAGTCCAATGCTTTCCATTCTAATGGGTGGTGCAGATGTTGTACTAGGAGTCCAATGGCTACAATCTTCGATACGATAGCTTTTAATTTTCAAGAACTTTTCTTGAGACAAAGGAAGTTTAATTAAGGGGTATCGAAGGGAAACTGAGAAATATAATCAGCTCTAACAACATGACAATTCTTCTAAAGAAAGAACAACACGACGTAATTGCACAATTATGTTCACTAGAGGTTCCCACATCGAAATCATCTATTTCTCTAGATCTCCAAAGTGTTTTTTAAAATCATTCCAAGGTATTTGAGACTCCCAAAGGCCTCCCACCTATTCATGATCATGATGATGCTATTCATTTGATTCCAGAAAGTGTTCCTCCAAACATCAAGCCTTGCAGATATCACTATGCCCAAAAGAGTGAAATTGAATGTATGGTTTGTTATGCTCTTGACCTGTGAGAAATTCCAAAATACCAAATATGTGAAGAAATACAACCCAGAACACAAAATAAAATGAGAAGAACAACAAGTATTTTATTATTCAGAGGTAAAAGCGATGTTCACATGCCACTTCGAGGGGCAACCTCCAACAAAGCAGAGCTCGATTACAAAATAGGACTTGATGATATTTCCCTTCTAACTACGACTATTTATAGCTAAATGACCTTCAATAATCTAACGAGTAGTGGTCCTTTTCATAACAAGGGTTACCCACTTTATTTATTAATGATGGCTCGTTGCAACTAACTGTGGTCCCTTTCTTGTGGGTCAACCACTTACAATTATTAATACAGTATTTATTGACTCCTTAACTAACTATGAATATGACTGGACCCTATTGGGTTTATTACATAAATAAAGGGGTTAGTGTTGGACCCTAACATGCGCTCCCCCATCAAAAGAAGCCTTGTCCTCAACGCTGAAGTTGTGGAAACTGTTGAAGAATAGTGGTGGGTTCCCTTGTTGGATCTTTTGGAGAGGTGTCTTTCCACTTGACGAGGACTTCCTTGATCGTACGACTGTGCAGATGTTGTTCTCAAGTATCAAGGACCTGGTTAGGTTGGAGTCAGAGTGAACCTTCTTCATCCGATTCAGGTAGACTAGTTTAAATTCTGTAATTGTTCCCCACCACTTTCTTAAGGCTTGATACATGGAAGACTAGATGGATTTTTGAAGTTGGTGGAAAGGTCAACTTATAGTCTACTGCTCCATTGCGATGAAGTATTTGAAAAGGTTCGTAGAATTTTGGAGCTAATTCTTATAGCCCTTTTCTTTGAGTGATGTTTGCTTATATGGTTGTAGCCGTAGGAATACCTGATCCCCTTCTTGAAATGTGCACTCTGAATGATGTTGGTTTTCTTGTTGCTTCATTTGATTATGAGATGAATGGATATTATCTTTGAGACGAGCTAGCATAGCTACATGGTTCTGTGGGATTTGATCAACTGCTTGCACCTTAGAGCATCCAACGATATAAGAAATAGGTGAAAGTGGGAGTTGGCCATACACTGCTTCATATGAAGTCATCTTGGTGGCTTCATGATAATTAGTATTATACCACCATTCAACCAGAGGTAGCCACTATATACATTGAGGATGCTTTTCTGAAGTGAAGCACCTTAGGTATGTCTCCAAACATTTGTTGAATGCTTGAGTTTGACCATCAGTTTGGGGATGATAGGAAGTACTTAGTTAGAGTTGGGTGCCTTGTAGCTTGAAAAGTTCTTGCCAAAAGTTACTGGTGAAAATCAGGTCATGATCAGACACAATGGAAGTGGACATGCCATGCAGTTTGAAGATCTGGTCCATGAAAGCTTGGGCCACCAATGTGGGGGTAAATGGGTGGGGTAGAGTGCAAAAATGAGCATATTTAGAAAGAATTTCCACAACCACCATGATGAATAATTTGTTGCCTAACTTCCAGAGACCAGTAATGAAATCCATAAAAACATTTGTCTAGATGGAGGCAAGGATGAGAAATGGTTGTAAGGTTCCTAGTAACTTGACTGTTTCTCCTTTGTAGCATTGACACACATCACAATCGGCTACAAAAGTAAGAATGTTAGTTTTCATGCACATCCAAAAGAAATAATTATGAGTGCGAGCATAAGTATTTTGAAAGCCTGCATGGCTTGCAGTGGGAGATGAGTGAAACTCTGCGAAAATGGGCATTTTGAGGGTGGATTCCAACAATATAACTAGTCGATCCTTGTAGCGAAAAATCTCATCCTTCGAAGAGTAGCCAACTAAGGAATTAGGATCTTCTCTCAAGTTATTAATGAGTTGGGAGAGAGAGGGGTGTGAAAACCATTCCTTGCGGGGTTCTTCAATCCAATCTGGTATGGGAATAGAGATGGATAGCAGGGCCCTTTCATCCTCAAATTGGCGTGATAAAGCATCCACTAGTACATTTTCACGCCCTTTCTTGTAAATTATCTCATAATAATATCCCAACATTTTGGAAAGCTACTTATTTTGTTGTGGCGAGGATAGACATTGCTCCAAAAAATATTTGAGGCTTTGATGGTCTGTGCGGATTTGGAAACACCGCCCCAATAAGTAGGTTGCTAGGTGCTACATGTAACATGGCCATCATATCTTTCTCATAGGTAGATTGTCCCATATGTTTCCCACTCAGTTGTTGGTTGGTGAAAGCCAAGGGTCAACATTCCTGCATTATGACAACACTAATACTAGTACCTGAAGCATCACATTCAATCACAAAAGATTTGGTGAAGTCAGGTAGTGCTAATACCGGAGTGGAACACATGGCATGTTTGAGAGCCATAAATGCCGGTTATGTTGCATCAGTCCATATGAATGATTTTTTCTTGAGAAGGTTAGTGAGGGGTATAGCAATGCGACCATAATTGTGGACAAATTTGTGATAATGGCCAGTGAGACCCAAGAATCCCCTCAAACTCTTCAACGTTTTTGGTTGGGGCCAATCTTGTATTGCATGTATCTTTTTGGGATCAACCTTGACACCTTCACGACCCATAATGTGTCCCAAATACTCGACTTATTCCACGCCAAAAGAGCACTTGGAAAATTTGACAAATAATTTGTGATTCCATAGCAATTGCAATATCAGGTCTACATGTTGAAGTTGTTTTTCCCAGGTTAGGCTATAGATGAGAATGTCATCAAAGAAAGCGAGGAAACGTTTTTGGAGATATGGTTTCAGCAAGTGATTCATGAGGCTTTGAAAAGTGGATGGGGCATTATAGAGACCAATTGGCATGACCAAGAATTCATAATGGCCTTCATGAGTTTGGAAAGCAATCTTGGGAATGTCCACTTCTTTCATGAGTATTTGGTGATAGCAAAAGCAAAGATCTATCTTAGTAATTAATGGAGCACCATGTAGCTCATCAAGCAAATCATCAACAACCGGGATAGGGTGTTTGTCTTTGACATTGAGCTTGTTGAGGGCCCAAATCTGGACACATGCGCCATTCCCCATCTTTCCTGAGAACCATGACCACTAGTGATGAATAAGGACTGATGCTAGAATGAATAACACCATCTTTAAGGAGTTCCTTGATGATTTTTTCAATCTCATTCTTTTGGGCAGAAGGATACCGATATGGGACCAAAGGGATGCTATGGTCATATTCCCCTATAGAGGGTGGAATATCTTTAGGTTTGTCAAATACCTGCTAGTGGCAGTTTAAGACCTATTGCATCTCGGAATGAATATGAAGAGTAGTGGGTTCTATGGCATGGATGCATTAAATTGGGTGATAAATCTATGATGACCCTTTTTCAAAAACTTTTCCATTCAACCTGAGCTGATGATAGAAGGAGCACCTGCCTGAAGTCCACGGAGTGTATGCATGTGGTCATTCTGCTTAAAGCTCATATATAACTCCTGGATATCCATTGTGATTGGAACTAGTGTGCGAAGTCATTCAACACCCAAGACAATGTCACAACCACCCATGTTAACCACAAACATGTGGGTCCTTAGGTTATAGTTTCCCTTATGAAGTTTAATATTTTCGCAGCAGCCTTCACATTTCATTTTCCCCCCATCAACAATAACGACCTGGAAATTAGAGACTGCCCTCACAAAACAATGAACAGCTTCGACGACTAGCTTATGGATAAAATTATGAGTGTTGCCACTATCAATCAATAATACTACAGGGCGATGTTTAATAAAGCCTCTAATTTTGAGAGTTTGGGGTGCAGAAATTCCCTCTAAAGCATGTAGCGAGATAACTAGTTCCTATGGCGTAGTTGTGAGCTCTTTGTCCTATTGGGTTTCCTCAACTTCATCCTCTGGTCACCCAAGGGGTGAGGCTTCCTTCGATGAGCTGTGATCAGTAACATCAATTTGAAATAATTTTTGTTCTTTGCATTTATGCCCCGAGGAGTATTTGTCATCACATTAGTAGCACAATCCTTGTTTTCTTCTTTCATCCATCCCTAATGGGGAGACCTTTTGAACCTTAAGTGTTTGGGTAGGGCCCTAAGCCTGGGTGGGGCGTCCCTTGGCTATTAAATTTGGACAAGTAGACTAGGCAGCTAAAGCACGTTCAAATTCAACAACCTTTGTGCAAGCGTCTATCCATGTAGGTGGGTGGTGCATACAAAAATGTGCTTGGATGGCTTCTTTGAGACCACTTATAAAATATTCCAAGTCGAATTCATCTCCTAGACCTTCTATTCAAATGACCAATGTATCAAAGTCCGTAATGTAGTAATTTACTGTGCTTGTCTATCGAAGCTTAGTAAGATGACCCAAAAAAATAGATTCTGTGTCAAAGCTGTCACAAAGGGATTTTGAGAACACCTGCCAAGTTATGCTCCCGAGATAGCATTTATGATGCCACTACCACCATTACCATCTCTCTTGGTCTAGGTAAAGGGATCCCACACGTATTTTAGTTGGATCATCGCGGATATCATTCAGAATGAAATATTGTTCCATTTGTGCTACTTATACTACTAGATTAGAGCCATCAAATTTATACATGTCTAGCTTGGGTGGCTGAGGGTGAGAATGTTGGTGATTTCCATGGAAGTGAATATGATGGCTAGATTATCCTTCAAGGTGTTCGTTAATTCCATGTGCCTCTAAATGCAACCCCAGTGTGCTCGTATCGAATTATGCAATGAATTGTGTAATTTTCTTCATATCGTCCTGGAAAGAATCCAAATTTTTTTCTAGCCACTCGACCTACTCATTGCCCATGACTTGAGCTCTAGTTTCTAACATACACAAATCTCGGTCACTTGACGTCACTTTGAAAAAATTTAGGATTGCTAAAAAATTGAAGTTGAAAAGTGAATGGTACCACTACAATCAACTCTTCATCCTGAATCTTATGGGCTAAGTCTCTTGTAAGCGTCCTAGGAAGGCCTCAATTTTTTTTTTTTTTTTACACTCTAAACGGAGTTTTACTCCCCACTGATCAATACTACAGTGGCCAATTTCCAAATAACTTGATCTTGCCCAATGACCTGTGAAAATCAAACCCAGACTATACCAGCCACAAGCCTTACTACGCAGAGGGTTAGATTTGCTTGCAAAACCCCAACGACATAATGTGAGTTGGATTGCGGCAACAAAACCCCAACTAGTGGATTTGAATGGTGAGGCAGTGATAGAACCCCAACTGCTAGATCTGAATGGTACTATGGTAGTAGAATCCCAACTAGTGGATCTCATTGTGGTGGCAATGATAGAACCCCAACTGCTAGATATGAATTATACTGTGGTGGTAGAATCCCAACTGGTGGATCTGATCTTGCAAATAAGATAATGGGTGATATTCAGAGAGTCGAGGTAACTATTTTCACAAAGGAGTGCGAGGTGCTACAGATTGCAATATACATAAGGGTCCAACAATAGTACTCGACCCATCTTTCAAGGCACTAGCTAAGGAGGATCAACCATACCCTTAGCCATACTACTCAACTACCCTATCGTATGTGCTAGTAATCCCCCCAAGTGTTGTTCCCAGTGTACTATAGCAGTAAGACAACTAATGGCTTATTTAAGGAAAGGTTTTAGGTGAGCCTAGGGGGCTTCCGATATACCCAGAGGGTTCATGGAAGGCAATCCATGCGTGGTTCCTTTGTAATTTTCTACTACTCGAAGGGGTATCCACAGGGGTTAAAGGGAGTTCAGCAAGCGTGACCACATCTTGTATCTCCCAAGTGCATGCCTCCACTAATCTGTAGTTTTATGCGCTCAATGACAGATCTCGTGGTTTAAAGATGCTCGAACACGTCTCTAGCCTAAATTTTTTCTTTTGACAAAAATGGAGGTACCATCAGCCCTGGAAAGTGCTTTGATACCACTTGTTATGCTCTTGACATGCGAGAAATTCCAAAATACCAAACATGCGAAGAAATACAACCCATAACACAAAATAAAATGAGAAAAACATCAAGTATTTTATTATTCAGAGGTAAAAGCAATTTTCACTTGCCTCTTTGAGGGGGAAATCTCCAGCAGAGAAGAGATTGATTACAAAATAATGTTCGATGATCTTTCCCTTTTAACTACGACTATTTATAGCTAAATGACCTTCAACAACCTAATGACTAGTGGTCCTTTCCATACCAAGGGTTAACCACTTTATTTATTAATTATGGCCTGTTGCAACTAACTATGGTCCCTTTCTTAAATGCGGGTCAACCACTTACAATTATTAATATTGGCTTTATTAACTCCTTAACTAACTATGACTATGACTCGACCCTATTGGGTCTATTACATAAATAAAGGGGTTAGGGTTGGACCCTAACACGGTTGGAGAAATGCTAGAGGTTAGTTTAATTGAACCTTGTCAAAGTTCTTTCTCTGCTCTAGTAGTATTGGTGCACAAGAAGGATAGGTCATGGTGCATGTGTCCGGATTGTAGATAGCTCAACAAGCTCACTATTAAAGATAAATTTCGCATTTGTGCCATTAATGAATTATTGGATGAATTGCATGGATTAATTTACTTCAGCAAGTTGGATCTTCGTTCAAGATATCATCAAATCAGAATGAAGACTGAAGACGTTCCGAAAACAACAGTGTTGAAGAACGATGCATTTTCATGGACTCCAAAAGCAATGAAGGCCTTTGAACATCTTAAAGAGGCAATGTGCCAAGCACTGGTCTTAGTTATGCCAGACTTCACAAAAACCTTTATTATGGAATGTGATGCCTTAGGAAATGGAATTGGTGATGTTTTAACCCAAGAAGAAAGACCCATTTCTTTCGAAAGACGTCCAATCAAAGGAAAGTATGCACACAAAGGTATTTATGAGAAGGAAATGTTGGAAAGACTGCATGGACTTATGAAATGACGACCTTACCTAATGAGAAGATCCTAGTTCAAACAATATTTCCAGAACTTGACGAGGAAGGAAAAATCATATTGGAACCTAAAGGAGTCACAGAAACAAGAACTCGACAACTATGAAATTGATCAATTTTAGAGTATCTCATCAAGTGGAAGAACTTACCTGTTGAAGATTCCACATGGGAGGACATGAATTTTATATAGAAACATCCAAAACTACTCAAGCATTGAGAACAACACTTTTTGAAGGAGATGGGCATGTTAGGTCCCTATACTACTAGTGTAACTCCTTATTGTTATTAGTATAACCCCCTTATTATATTGTTGTGCCCATGTAGTCCCCATATTGTTATTATTGTGCCCCATAGAAGCCCACTATTGTTGTTATTGTGCACTTACATTAATATTGTTATACCGACTTTGATTATATTATGACCCCTTAGACTCCTATATATAGAAAGGAGGTCTTGTCATTTGTATCATCCAAGAATTGCTCATTTGTGTAATGTAAAGCAGGTTGCCCCCTTGAAGAGGCTAATTTCTAAGGTATTGATCTTTCTTTTCTATCTTTTTGTGAGCTCGTTTCATAACAAGAGATGTTGTAATGGTTAACATTTTGATTCACTCAAAATAAAATAAATATAAATATAAAATCAAATTAACAAATAAAATATAAATATAAATTAATAATTATAATTAATTATAATCAAAATTAAATTAATGTGGATCCGTCTTAACTTTACATCTACCAAAACTCTCGGTTGAGATGTAAACTTTTTAGTGTGAAAAGATATTTGATCCCTCAAAAATTCAGAATTAAGACGGATCTAAACTAATCTTATAATAATTAAATACATTAATTTTATAATTATTCTTATAAAATATAAAGTATTAAAACTTATTTATTTCACTAAGTTCTCTTTATTTCTAAATTTATTTATTATATATCTTTTATAAATAATCATTATGTAAAAATTTGAAAACTAAATAATCTCTCAAATTTGATTTGGCTTTATAACTCTACTAAACATTGAATGAAAAGAAATGATAACCAGAAAAAATTAGCAGTATTGAAAATTAACATGTAACTAACCATTCACCTGTCAAATCCATGCATAATAGCCAAAGTTCTCTTAACAACTTTTTCAAAGATAAAATGAGTTATTTGGCTTTACAACTCTACTAAACACTAAATGAAAAGAAACAATAACCAAAAAAAATTAGCAGTGTTGAAAATTAACATGTAACTAACCATTCACCTGTCAAACCCATGCATAATAGCCAAACTTCTCTTGACAACTTTGTCAAAGATAAAATAATAGCCAAAGTTCTCTCGACAACTTTGTCAAAGATAAAATAATAGCCAAAGTTCTCTTGACAACTTTGTCAAAGATAAAATGCGTCATGCATAACAGCTGCATGTTGAGAAGCACAACAATAATTGGGTTATAACTAGACTGTTTTGTGATCTTATCAACTAGGGTATTTAGAAAAGTTTTATGTTTTGGTTTTTCAATTGCAATTCAGTAGCAGCTAAAAAAATTAAATTATATAAATGGTATAATTTAAATTGAAAATCCTCTATTATTTTAAGGATTTTTTTATTTTTTTTTATTTAAAAATGTTAGTATTTAAAGATTTTTTTTTAACATTGGAAACGAATTAAATATTAATTTAAAAATAAATTTAAAAAGATAGATTAATACAATGAAAAAGAAATAAGCTCCACGTACACCCATCTGCCAATAAACAAATTTATACAATCCAACAAGATTTGAACTATATAAGGTCGTTGTTATGTTATACCAAGACATGACATGATTAATTTGCTCAATATATTCAATACAAACTTTTGAAATAATCTTTTTATATAAGGACATATTTATCTGAAACTAATAAACAGACATGACATAATTAATTTGCTCAATATATTCAATACAAACTTTTTTTTATATTTATCGGAAACTAATAAATAAGGAAGTGAACTATAAGTCAACTCAATCAATCAAAATCAATACATTTCTCCATCCATGGTTGTGCTATGTATCACCAGCATAATAATTGAAGAGACAACGAATCTTGGCGAGGAGAAGCTAAGCGCTTGGCACATCATAATAATTGAGTGGAAAAAGAATCTTGACGAGTATTTGCTAAGCAATTGCATCGGTTCATTGATGGAGGCCGAATGGCTATAATACTCTGCAAAAGTCCACGTTCAGGGCAAGTATTTCAAGTGTTTAGGTAGCCTAACCGACTCTTCACTATTATAATAGTGATTGAGAAGGATAGAAGTAGCTTCCCATATGGCCAGCTGCTAGTGTTGGCTGAAAGCATCCACAATATGGAATCCACAGCTAGTTTCTTATATAATTCTATCACACAATCTCCACCTGCATTATTCTGAAATGTTTAAATGCCAGCAATACACAGAGCAGTGAGGTAGAGTTTCATTTCTCTTGGTAGTGTAGAAATGAAGATCCCCTCGGAGCTTAAACACTTTAGAGCAAGGACTTTATGGAGCGTGGTGAGGTTTGTGGTGGTAATGCTGAGAAAAAAAATTGCAATGAAGAAATTGCAGAGAATGGCTGTTGATCTGCACATGAAATACTTTGGAGGAGACAAATTCATGAACATGAATTCCATCGGAGGTAATTTCAATGAACACTATGAATTTTCATGCAGCAGTTCTCCAGCAGGAATTTTCAAGGCTCCTGCAACTTCGTCGATTCGTGATCACGTTGTTAAATTAGGGTTTAGACGAAAGAACTGGGATGGACGTTTTCTTCTGAGAGCACTTGTGCCATCCTGCACTGGTGGAAATGTTAAAAATGATTTGGAATCTGAATCAGATTTTGTGGGCTTTCCCCAATTCATTGCCTGCAATGAAAATGATGATCAGTATTTCAGTTTCATGGACCCTCACTTTTCTAATTCTAATTTGTCATCGTCAGACTCCTGCACTTTCGTTTCGACGACCAGATGTTCCAACTGCTCTCTGAGCTCTGAAATTGACAGGCAGGCAGAAGAGTTTATATCTTCATTTTATCAGCAGATGCGCCTGCAACGTCAAGATTCTTATGGAAAATGCCAGGAAATGCTTGCTAGAGGATCCCGTTAGTTGAACTCAATCCAGCTGCTAATTATTAATGTATATTTGTACTTGTCTTTAATGGCAGACATGTGGAGGTTAGACTGCCAGGTTTTCAAGAAAAACAAACTCACAATTAGCATATTCTTCCTGCAGCCAGTGATTTAGAGAATCCTTGTGCAGATACGCGTGCAGCTGTATCCGAGGTGGAGACGAAGCACAGCGTGTGATTTAACTGTTTTCGAAATCAATGTTGAAGTATATATTTTTGTTTGACATGTTCCAATTTTTAATTTATATTCATCGTCTTGAGATGACAATTCAGCAGGGAAATGATTATGATGTTAATTATATACTTATATTAAAAAGATTTCTCTACTCCAAAGATCAAATATCAGAAGTCCTGTTTTAACTTTTTCCGTCTAAATCTTCATATTACAAATTAAAACAACATAAAACAAAACATCTCCCTTCTAACTGAATTTCCAATCAAGTATCTTGCTTTTCTCTGAATGCAATTGTTAGGGTTAGAAATACATCTCCCATTATTCAAAAGAAACGTCAACAGTTTGAGAGATTTCATGCGCTTTAATAAGATTTCAAGATGGATCAGAAGGTAACAGTTTGGGCTACAATAAAATTTCAAGATGCATCCGAAGTAGGGTAAGAGCTTTCCATGTACTTCATGCACTAGGTGCTATCTTGGAGTGTACACATTCTTTTAGGCGACCCAACATTTTTTCCCTTTTATTTTTGGGGTTTTCGTGGTTACCGTGCGTTGCAAAAAATTCGATGTGACACTTCTTGTTACTAAGGATCCGAGTGGAAAGCTATGAAATAATTCAAACGATCTTCTTCTCTCGACCACCCATTAAACTTGTCATTAAACTTGGGAATGTAGGATGGTAATCTATTAGGTATGATTAGCCATACTGCATGCCTTTTTGTAGGTTTATTTGTTAAGTTTAGTAAATTTAAGTATTTTTAACTTCACATTTTGTGATTGATAATGTTTTGATGTAGATTTTTCAAAATAATCACAATGAGTAATTTTGGGGTGACTTTTTGAACCATTTAATATGGTTTATCATGAATAGAAAGGTGGTGACATTTGTCCTAATGATGAACCACTACATTGGTTGGTTCAAAACATTAACCCAAAGTTGCTCATTGTGATTATTTTGGAAGATCTACATCAAAAACAAAAAAAATCAAGATATTTAATAATGACAATTAAGTGCTTTGGAAATGAATTATGGTGTATGAATGATGGGTCTTGCACCTTGATAGAAGTCATAAATCACCCCACACCACCACCACTAAGAGTATTATTTCCTCCAAGAACAAGAGTAATGCTAGCTATGGGGCCAACCCCAAGATAAATATCATAATCAATAGGAAAACTAGCATTCAATGTTGTTAAGGTACCTATGGGTATAACAAACATAGGTGGAAACCCACTATTCATGTTGAAATCAAGGTTTTTCACCAAATATTAAAGTGAATCTAGACATAAACCATTGTGTTGTCATAGTGGGCGCGCTATAGATAGGGAAATATCACGAAGGAATATATGTGATATTTGAGGCATATAAATGGTAATGACTATCCCACTAACTAGTCACATAGAAATGTTGATAATCACTATTGACACATTTGTGGAAGCAGATATAGGTCTTCTAATATTAATGACAAATTGATGCTTAGGATCATAATCAACTACTCAAAAAGGAAAAAGGATCACATGAAGGAGGTTCACTCACTGTAATAGCACTGGGTTAAAAGTTTCATGTAATAAAGGAAAAATAACACCAAGGTCACGTGACACTCGTTCCAAGCTAAATGTTGGGCAAAACAATATAGTGAGAATCACTTTTGGTTTATTTATGGCTATGGAAATTGGCAAAGGCATTGGCAAAGGCAAAGAGGTAATAATTGGTATTTAATTATGAGAAATAGAGGAAAATAGGAGAAAATGAAGGTGAAGTGACACAAATTTGCATGCTAAGGAAATTAGAGGGAAAATGAAGGAAATGAAGAAAAAGGAGACATCAATAATAAAAAGGCATCAAAGGATGAGTTCACAACTTTTGTTAGTTTGGTTTGGATCTATCATTTCATTCTCTCTTTGATACACTCTTGCACGCTTAAAATAATCTTGAAGCATTTTGGAATTTACTTGGATTTGGAGAAAGGAAAACAAAGAACAAGAAAAGGAAATCAAGGGAATGTTGTATCAGTAACTTCAACAGGAGGATTTTGCAGGTAATGGGTTGCATGTGTGATGAGGATTTTGCAGGTAACGAGTTGCATGTGTGATTTCCTAACTGAGGTGTGAATGCATGGTAAATGCATTTGTTTACTTGGTTCACTTGTTGTCACTGGCATGGGTTTTTCCTGGATTGACAGTGGTTTCAACCTTTCCTTTCCATTTCCTGGATAGCCATGTTGTGATGGGATTCATTCTTGGTTGAGCTTTGGATTGTCGGAAGGTTTTGGAACTGGGTGAGGTGGTCTCAAGAAAATTACCAAGGGGTGGGGGTGGATAGTTTTCTCTGGGAAGCCCTCGACACGTGGGTGAAGAGAGATAAATTCCTCAAGGTGTGGTGAATAAATTCTTAGGCATCCAAGCTCGATTTGGTTTTGTGATCTCAAGACTTGTTTAGGTGAGATCACGAAAGTGTGAGGGTGGAGGTGGTTTAACCTCTAGAGTCCCTAGTTTATTATGTTTGGGTTTATCCTATGAGATCCCACATTCATGCTTGGAATATGGCATGGGGGTGATTGGATGAAAGAAAGATTTAGTTCAGCCCAATGTATGGTCGGGTGGTACGTGAGAGTCCCTAACTTGGTTGGCTTTTGCATAAGTTAATAAGAGCTATTTTCCTATCTGTGAGCACTTGTACTCGTTATTATGTTGATTTTATGGTTGATTTTTCGTGATTAATATTCTAGTTATATTATGGTTATAAGCATGGTTCTATTATGTTCTCTAGCTATGGCTCTTGTTCATGATTTGATAAGTATTTGAATGGTTGATGAATGCATGGGATAACAAGTGTTGTTGCAGCTACTTGAGAGGGAATTAGACCTTCTTCGTAATTCTTAGATGAAGCTTAGAAATTTATGATCATATATGCATTCATGACCTGTATCTTACATGTTTACCATATGTTTGAAGAAACGTCTAATGTGTACTAGGAAATCTAGGTCAAGTTTTGGCTTCAAGTTTGAATTTTTGGCATTGTTGTCATGTTAATTATGATTTTGGAAAGTTATAGGCAGTACTGGGCACTGGTCTAGAGGCTAGCCTGGAAAAGTGGCTCAAATCTTGGGACCATTGGAACTAAACTGGAGGATTTAGGTCATAACTACATGGAAGAAGCTTTTCTATGTGGTTGAGGCCTCATAACTGCACTCTTGTCTTTTTGTTCATCTGGTTGGGGTTTCTAGTCAATGAAAATGGTTCTGGCTTAGGGATTGACCACCTTGCGTTCTTTGCAACCTCATGAGTGGTTTGTGGTCTCTAAGGGATGCCAATTTATGGTCGAATTGTAGGCCTCACGTTCATAACAGGAACTTGGAGGTCGGTTCATGTCATAGTAGCACTTAGTCTCACATTTACCCTAGGAGCTTGTAAAATCATGCAAATGTTATGAGGGGTGATTATAGATTAGTATTAGAGATTGCAAGTTCAAACACTTGGATTGGATGGGCTAGATGTGATTAGTATGCATGTATGTCAATCGTATGCATACATTGCAGTGGCTATGGTTGTCATGTATATAGTCAGTGTTACAATTGAGTTATCATGTATGATGTCGATACGTTAATATGTTGGTGGAATTATATATATAAATGTATACTATGCAAATATGAATTGATTTGTGCAGATGAAATAGCCTCCCCTACAATTCATTAAGGTATGGTTGATCATGTTTCTATTTGGTTTATCTAACATGGTATGTTCGCAAGAGGAAGAAGATCATAGATGATGAGAAAAATGGTGGATTAGAGTTCACCTTACTCTCCTTATAGATCAACTGAGTAGCATGGAGATGAGTACTCTCCTGATATAGCATATACACTTAGAAGCTTGAAGGTAGAGATCAAAAGTTGCAAGGAAGATAATAACGGGATAATTCAGTCATAGGAAAGTCTTACCAGAGCTCAAGAAAAGAAAGTTGAAGCTAATGTAGTGATCCTTCAGAGCTTATCGAATTTGAAAAGATAGGGACAACCAAGAATTATTCATGGGCAGGAGGAAAGGATTGATGGGGCTTATGGTAACAAGTCTCAATCATGATACAGGTTGGATAGGGATGGCATAGTCAGAGGTGGAAGATGGTTGGATACACCTGATAGAAGAGATAGTGCTTATGGGTTCTATTCTAGTTATGGTTTAGAGAAACATCATTGTCTTCACCACCATCATCCTTATGGGATGACTGACAAGTAGTACTTTCCAGATGAGTTCAAGAAAGCCAAGCCTCCTATATTTGATGGAGAGATTAAGAAAACAAAAGGTGTAGAAACATGGAGTCTTTGGATGAAGAAGTTCTTTGAATTGCATGATTTGATTATATAAAGAATATGAAAGCCAAGAGAGTTTTTTCAATCTCAAAGGAAAATAAGATATCTAGTGGGAAGATGTGAAGCGTGTCAGAGGAATCAAGGCAGAAGCATTGAGTTGGAATGAGTTTAAAAGACTCTTCAAGAAGAAGTGCTTACCTAAGAGATATTATGATGGAAAGGCTAAGGAATTCTATGAGTTGAAGATGGGAACTATGACAAATGAAGAGTACACTACCAAATTTCTGGAGCTATTAATGTATGTGACTTACCTCAAGGATGAGAAGATTAAGATTTAAAGGTTAACCAATGGATTTCCTTTAGCATTCAAGGATCATATTGAGTATGATGAGCCTCAGTCATCAGGAAATTTAAGTATTTTTACGAGCAATCAAAGCGTCAGTATGTTCCTAATAAAGATTGGAAAGGAAATGATAATACTAAAGGAAAATATCCTTTGAAGTGGGGAAGACCTCACGATGTAGGTGAGAAAAAAAATGTGGCTCCTGACAAGAAGTTCAATGCGGTTAAGAAGGGACATGGGTCTCAACCTGGAGAACAGCAAAATGAAGGTAGTGATAGGCAACCATTGCAGTGTTGGAATTGTGGCAAGAATCATTTGAAGAAGGATTTTCTATTTTACAAGGGAGACATACCTTAGATCTATAATGTTCAAGAGGTGTAGATGGTTGAGGATGTTGGTCATAACATTCCTAGAATATATGTAACACTTGATAATAGATAGGAAAATTATTAGGCATTCATTATTGAGATGGAATGCAACCTCTGTGATCAAGTTGTTTCCATTTTGATTGATCCTCGATCTAATTATAGTTGTGTTAGTCCATAAATGAGGTGGACAAGTGTGGCTTGAATAAAGAAGTGCATGCAAATTCATGGTTGGCAAAGTTGGCTATCTGGACCAATAGAAGAGTTCAACATTGGGTGAGAACTTGTGCATTGGCATTGAATGGTATGCCTACATCAACACATCTAAATGTGCTTCATTTGGGTTCATATAACATGCTATTAGGTATGGATTGGTTGTTTAC
This sequence comes from Pinus taeda, assembly GCA_000404065.3. Lineage (NCBI taxonomy): Eukaryota > Viridiplantae > Streptophyta > Pinopsida > Pinales > Pinaceae > Pinus > Pinus taeda. Next base: position 159,357 of record APFE031454606.1, read on the forward strand.
TCATAGGAGCATGGTAGATTGTTATGAGAAGGCTATTGAGTGTTTGGATGATGATGGGAAAACAAAATCTTGAAGGGGAAGAAGAAGCTTACATAAGTGAGAATGGTTACAACTATGCAGGAAAAGTGCAATTGTAAGAAAGGGTTTGTATTATTTATAGTGCATTTTTCTAGTGATAATGACAATGATGTTGAAGATAATTAAGTCTTGAAGAGGTATTTGGTTTTGGAGTAGCTTTAGGATGTGTTTCCAACAAAGATTTTAGAGTTATTTCCTCATAGGGAAGTGGATTTCTCTATTGAGTTGGTACCAAGAGCATCACTAGCATCAAAGGCACCTTACAGGATGAACACTACAGAGTTCATAGAATTGGGTTGTAGCTTAAAGAGATGCTTGATAAAGGATACATAAAGCCAAGTGTGTCACCTTGGGGTGCACCAGTGTTGTTTTTGAAGAAGAATGATGGTACTCTTAGATTGTGTATTTATTACAGGCAACTAAACAAGGTGATTATCAATAGCAAGTATCATTTTCCAAGGATTGATGATTTGTTTGATCAATTGAAGGGAGCAACAATTTTCTCAAATATTGACTTTAGATTAGGACATCATTAGGTGCACATCAAAGAAGATATCTACAAGATCACATTTTGTACTAGGTATGGGAATTATGAGTTTGTGTTGGTTCCTTTTGGTCTTACTAATGATCCAACCACTTTCCTGTGTTTGATGAACAATGTGTTGCATCTTTATCTAGACAAGTTTGTGATAGTGTTCATTGATGATATATTGATATATTCTAAGAATGAGAAATAACATGCAGAGCACCTTGTAGCCATATTAATATTTTTGAGAGAGCATCAATTATATGCAAGCTTAGAAAGTGCAAATTCCTTCACACTAAATTTCATTACTTAGGGCATGTTGTTTCCAAGGAAAGTAAAGCAATGTACTTACAAAAGATTAAAGTTATCATGGAGTGGCCAACTCCTAGGAACATGGATGAGGTCAGATCATTCATGGGACTAGCAGATTATTACAAAAGGTTCATCAAGAAATTCTCATGGATTACCTATGGAGTGTGCAACTAGTTTTGAGAAATTGAAGCATTTGCTTACAAATTCTCTAGCCTTAAAGATTGTAGATCCAGATAAAGAGTTTGTGGTATGTACAAATACTTGTAAGAGAGGACTTGGTGGAGTCTTAATGCAATAAGGATAGATGGTATGTTATGAGTCAAGGAAGTGGAATGACAATGAGCAGAACTATGTGACTCATGATCTTGAATTGGAAGTTATCATTCATGTCTTGAAGATGTGGATAGATTATATTCTTGGAAGGAGGTCTGCCTTGATGAGTGATCATAGTGGAATGAGGTACTTATTTAACCAACCTAATCTAAATGCTAATGAAGTTAGATGGTTGGCTATTGTCACTAAGTTTGACTTTGGGGTTAGATACATCAAGGGCAAGGAGAATCATGTTCCAAATGCTCTTAGTAGGAGAGTGGAGATAAATCACATTTTAGCTGTGAGTTCTTATGGGATAGATTTGTAGGAGTGGATGTTACAAGCAGGGCATCATTATGACAGGTACCAACAGTTGAGGCACATGTTAGAGCAACAGGGTGAAGGTGATGGGGATGAGGAGTATCATCTCACAATAGATGACGTGGTCTGATTCAAGAACAAGATTTGTGTGCTAGATAACAGTGAGCTCAAGAAGTTTATCTTGAGGGAGTTTCATGTCAAGCCATATTCAGGTCATCGGGGATATCAAAAGACTCTGAAAGATGTTAATAATTTCTATCATTGGCCAAATTTGAAGAAAGAGGTGGTTGAGTTTGTTGTGAGATGTTGGGATTTTCAGTAGGTGAAAGTAGAGTGTAAGCATCCAACTAGTTTGTTACATATGATTCTGATTCCAGAATGGTAATAGGAGGTCATTTCCATGGACTTCATTACAAGTTTTCCCAAGACATCTAGATAGCATGATTCCATCATGGTTTTGGTTGATAGGTTGAGTAAGGTAGCTTAGTTCATTGTAGCTAAGGCCAATAATTTGGCTAGTGACATAGCTTAGACATTCATAAGGGAGATTTTGAGATTGCATGGTGTTCCCAACAATATCATATCAGATAAAGATGCCAAGTTCACTTTCAAGTTTTGGAATGAGTTGTTTGAAAGATTAGGGACAAATTTGGATTTAAGTACAACTTATCATCCATAGACAGATCGATAGATAGAGTGGTCTAATAGGATCCTTGAGGACATGTTGAGGATGTATGTCATGCATCAGCAGAGGAAGTGGGAGGAGTATCTTCCATTGGTGGATTTTTCATATAATAATGGGTATCAGGAATCCTTGAGGATGAGTCCATTTGAGGCTCTTTATGGGTGGAGTTGTAATACTCCTATCAGCTAGACTGATCCAGTGAATAGGGTGTTGATTGGACCAGATATGTTGACAGAGATATAATAGGAAATGCAGGTTATTAAAAGGAATTTGAAGGCAGCATAAGATAGAAATAAGAGTTATGTAGATCAACACAAGGAATTCAAGGATTTTAAGGTTAGGGAGAATGCGTACTTGTGCATCAAGCCTAAGAGGAGTTCTTGAGGATTAGATCATGTGCCAAACTAGAAACTCAATATTCTAGGCTTTTTGAGATCCTTGATAGGATTAGACCAGTGGCCTCCAGACTTGCACTATCACCGACAGTGAAAGTCTACGATGTTTTCCATGTTTCACTACTTGGGAGATATGTGCAGGATGTTAATCATGTGATTGATTGTTATGTATTGCAAGTGGAAATAGAGGGAGAATTATAACCAGAAACTCAATGGATATTGTAGCAAAAACAACTCATGTTTTGGAGCCAAGTAATAGAGTAAGTTAAAGTGTAGTGGAAGCACTTTAGGCGTAATGAAGCTACATGGGAGATGGATGATTAGATGTGGGCTTTATATCCTTCATTATTTGTTGGTTCAAATAAACGAGTTTTTGGTATATGTATATATATGTATGGTTGTAAATACTGCAATGAGTTGTGTTATAAAGCTCCAATAAGCGATATGTTTGTTTTTCATTTAGCATGATGTCATTGTAAATACTAAATCAATCTATGTTATAAAGCTCCATAGGCAGTAATTTTTGCTTTTAGAGTTTTGTTGGTCATACGTGTCATAGAGCATCGAGGACAATGTTCCCCTAAGAGGGAGGGGTTTGTAATAGCCCTAGGTTAAAAGTTCATGTAATAAAGGAAAAATAAGACCAAGGTCATAGGACATGTATTCCAAGTTGAATGTTGAGAAAAACACTATAGCGGTCATCACTTTGGTTTATTTATGGCTATGAAAATTTCCAAAGGCATTGGCAAAGGAAAAGAGGCAATAATTTGTATTTAATTATGAGAAATAAATAAAAATAGGAGAAAAGGAAGGTGAGGTGATACAAATTTTCATGCTAAGGAAATTAGAGGAAATTTGAGGAAAATGAAGAAAAAGGAGACATCAATAATAAAAAGGAATCAAAGGATAAATTCACAACTTTTGTCAGTATAGTTTGTCTTTATGCTTTCATTCTCTCTCTCATACACTCTTGCACACTCAGAGTAACCTTGGAGAATTTTGGCATTTACTTGGATTTGGAGAAAGGAAAATGAAGGGAAAGAAAAGGAAAGTAAGAGAAGGTTGGATCAAAAACTTCAGTAGGAGGATTTTGTAGGTAACAAGTTGCATGTGTGATTTCCAATCTAAGGATTGAATACATGATACATGCATTTGTTTACTTCATTCTTTCGTTGTTGTTGGCATCGATTTTGCCTGGATTGATAGTGGTTTCAGCCTTTCTTTTCCATTTCTTGGATAACCATGGTGTGGTCGGATTCATTCTTGGTTGAGATTTGTGTTAGCACTCAATGGTAACAACAAACCACTTTAAAACTGGAATGTAGCCCTTCTAGTTTTAGAGCGGGCTCTCTTTATATGAATCTTTAGTCTTAGGTCTTATGCTAGGTATTAAGATCAGAGAGGAATAGGTATTAATAGTTTGATGGTAAGGAAGAGGAAAATCCATTAGACCTGGAGACATATTCAACTAATGATTTTCAGTGATATGATGGAAAGTGAGGAATCCTTAAACAGGGTAAAGGTAGGAAATATTTATGATGTCTTTGTCAAATTTCCTTTTAGAGAGGTGAGAAGGGGAATAGTGGAATTGATAACATCTAAAGCATCTAGTCGAGGATGAATTTTAGATATCACAATGGAAGAAAAACATTAAGTGTTTAGTAAGCTATAACATAGCACTTAAAAGTGAATTTTGAAATAAGTTCTTTCTTAACTAAACATGAAGACTCAACAAATCAAGTGTGATTATAGAAAGAGAGAAATTCACATACACAGGATAAAACATCACCATAAGAAATTGACACATGAATCTCTTTAAAAGTCAACTTCAACCTTCACCATTCACTGAAATTTAATGAAAATATGCAATGCACAATGTCTTCTCTATCAAACCATGACCAACCCTTTTCTTAGTGAAAAATACATCATTCATACATATATACATTAAAAAATTAGTTCCTTCCTTTTGGAACCAAATTCCACAAAAAGATTCAGTTTTTTCCTTCAACTACTTCGAATATAGAACTACTTCCTAGAAACTATGAAATTGTTTTGACTAAGAAATTCTTAAAAAAAATACATTGAATACATATATAAAAATGTGGCTTGAACCTCCAAAACACCTCAGGACATTTACTATAACCATGAAAGTTAATTACATGAGGTTTAGATTTGAGTTTCATGGTCAAACTATTGGCTGTGTGGAGCTACTTTGTTCTTCAACAAAAACACAATAGAAAATGTAACAAATTGATTATTTGCATGCTTCTGATCATGCCCTGTACTTCTTAATGTGTCAAACAAGTAGAAGAGAAATCCTACATCATCAGAAACACACTGGAAAACACCTGTCTCAACAATAAACTTCCACCTATAAAAATCACCACCTACAACAGAAGTGCATCAAATTTCCATCTGTATATTTTTCACTAAGTGCTAGGATCTCTTGTTGAGGACAATAGTTTGCTGATGATGCTAACAATCTTATAAACCTCCTTAAACCTCCATACATGAGAAATAACACCAAAAACTTGTATCCTCTATCAAATTTTAATACTTTTACAATAGCACAACAACTTTGAGGCATTATTGTATCACTTGCCTCTTGTATAAAAAATTTCCCAAAAAGTATAGGATGTGATTTATATAGGCTAATGAACTTCAAATAAATAGGAAAAAAGAAAAAAATATCTTATTTTCGTGTCCAAACTCAAACCTTTACTACTTCAACCAATAAGTCTAGATTTCCTCTTTCTTCCTTCTGGTTTTCCTGCAATACCTCTTGCGTTGTTTCTTTGTAGCCCTCAATTCCTTTTTCAAAGTGATATTTTTCCTTCAAATGTCGTTGCGTTTTCTGTGTACGGGGAGTGTTCTCTTCAACATATGCTTAGCTTGAAAAAATGTTGGATCACAGATGTTTAAGTGATCATGTATCTTTTGTTTGGTCCTCTCATCTTGAACTTTCTTCAACTACTTCCTTAGCCTATGGAAAGTGTGTTTCCCTTCATCCAACTCAACCTTCTTCTTTTCTTGCATTGAATCTTCTTTTATCACACTTCCTTTCTGTAGCTGCAACGTTTTGGTTGAAGACCTAGTTACAAGAATCCTTACTGATGAGGTCTTTAGCTCTTGAATGTTCTTTGTTTCTACCTTTTTTTTACCTTTAGACTTAGTGGTAGATGGAATTTTTTCATAATAGGTTATGCTTCATTAATCTTATGTCTCTTCTCTAAAACATTCTTCTTTACCTCCATATTATCATGTTGAAGTCGGGTAATGCCTAAATGAGCCCTTTTCAACAGTTCATGTAGTTCTATGATTTCCTTATCCTTGTCATATGAATCGAAATTCTCTGGTATGGTATCTATAACTTCAGTTGGTTGTTCAAGTGTTTTCTCAATGGGAAATATCTTTGCAACAACTCTTGTGAGTGGTTTCTTGGGAACCCCCACCGCCTTAGGGGAAAGATGAAGTTTTTTTTACCCTTCTTCTTGTGTGATGGGTCAACTGAAGTTGATTTCCTTCTTACTAATATCTCCACTATTGATTGAGCATCCTCTTCCACAGATGAAGGTGTATCCTTTTTACTCCTGGGGCTATTTGGAAACTCAGTTGTCAACTTGGATGAATCCATGAATGCTTACCATGACTGATTTTTCTTTGTCACCTCCTCCACTACTAACAATTTGGTTAAATAAAAATGAAAGATATTGGGCTCTACTTGACTTTTCTTACCCTGAACCTTATCTACCATCATGCCAATGCTCCTGAACAAGTAGAAAGGTAGATTCAAAGGGCTTTTATCTATGAAATGCATCAACAACCTGAAATGATACTGATAAACTCTCCCAAATCTGCCTTCACAAGTGAAATACCTCTTGATTACCTTGAGTAGTTTGCTATGGGGTTCAAGAAAATATTCCCTTGGTACAATAGCTACATATTCTTTGTTTTTACTTTGGCTTTATGAAATATTTGTAGTGAACTATATCTAAATGCATGACCTTGAACCACTATTCTCCATGTAGAGGGATCTTTGTAGTAGCTGAAATGGTAGCCTTTGACATTGGAGAAATCAACTCTCTAACCTTAACATATACCCAAGTGAATTTCAGAAAATTACCTTTGGTCAATTGAACACTGTAAACCTGTAGATTTTCACAAAGTCTGATGCAACCCGTCTTCTCAAATGCAACCCTAATTGTTTGATCTAAGATTATCAAGGCAAGGTATTGAGGCTCAAACCTAACTATGTCTCCCCCTCTGTGCTTCTTCCTATCTAGTGTGGTCATAGCTTACAATGAAAATGAAATTATAGGGTTTCAAAATGGAGTTACAATACTTAACAATTTAACGCAATAAGAAAGTGCATCGAGTATGAAACTAGGGTTTAAATGAGAGACTCTGGAAGACTTTGAGTAGAAATTCCATGTATTAAAAAGTTCAAACTACAAGAACCCAACACATAGACTATAAGGAAACAATGTAATTTTTCTAAATACAGTTAATTTGTCAATACACAGGCGTAGTGATAAAGCGCAATGACTCAAAGGTTATGGGGGTTACAAGATTTTATAGGTGCCCTTTTTAATTGCTAAGGATGAAACTAACACCACACAATGTGAATCATGCTAGAGAAGAAAAATTTGGAATTTATGAGTGATCATGGTACAAGAAAACCTCTAAATTGAAGAAGCGCAACAGGTCCCCTACATACAAAGCACAACAACTTCCTTTGGCGATTTAGAACATCTTAGGAGAATGAGAGACTAGTTTGAGGGATTTTTGAGAGCTAAATGCATGCATTTTTCACCTTCCGTGTGTTCCAAGGCTCCTTTGTTTACAATGATTAGTTGGAAAATAAAATATGAAATCATAGCACAAATTTTGAGTGCAATGCCAACTTTGAATGATGATGATCTGATGGCTCGACCTTGCAACCAACTTGACAAGACACTGCTGAACTCGACTCAATGATGAAACTCAAATCTGTTATACTTTTTACTCATGACTTGATTGACACATTCCCCTAAACTTTATAAACTTTAGACCTTAGGAAATCAATGACTATTTCCATCATTATTTGAAACACTTTAAAAATAACCCTACTTAGACTCAAACCAATCATATGATTTCACACTTCTATAAAAACAGAAAAACTAATAGCTTGATCTCTAAGATCATAACAACATTTTACAATTTGAACAAAATAAATAAAAGACTAAGCTTGGCTTCTGAATATTATAACATAGGACACTAAGACTTTCGATTGCCATAAGGTTTTAGAATTGGGTGAGGTGGTCTCAGGAAAATTCCCAAGGGTTGGGGGTAGAGATCATTTTCTCTAGGAAGCCCTCGACAGGTGGGTGGAGAGAATAAAATTCCTCAAGGTATGGTGAAGAAATTTTGAGGCATCCAAGCTCGGTTTGGTTTTATGATTTAGGGATTGATTTAGGTAATATCATGATGGTTTGAGGATGGAGGTTGTTTAACCTATAGAGTCTCTAGTTGATTATGTCTTGGTTTATACCATGAGATACCACATTCATGATTGGAATATGGCACAAGGGTGATTGGATGAAAGAAATATTTGGTTCAACCCAATCTATGGTCGACTGGTATGTGGAAGTCCCTAAATTGGTTGGATTATACATAAGTTAATAAGAGTTATTTCCTATTTTTATATATGAGCACTTGTACTTGTTATTATGTTGATTTTATGGTTGATTTTTCATGGTTTATATTCTGGTTATATGTTGGTTATAAGCATTGTTTTATGATCTACTTTAGTTATGGATCTTGTTCATGATTTGATAATTATTTAAATGATTGATGAATGCATGGGCTAACAAGTGTTGTTGCACCTACTTGAGAGGGCATTAGATGTTCTCGGAGATTCTTAGATGAAGTTCAGAGATTTATGATCAAATATGAATTCACAAACTATATATTACATTTTTACCATATTCTTGACAAAATTTCTAATGTGTCCTAAGAAATCTAGGTCAAGTTATGGCTTCATGTTTGAATGTTTGACAATTTTGAAATGATAATTATGACTATGGAAAGTTACAGGCAGAACTAGGTATTGGTTTAGAGGCTAGCCTAGAAACGTGGCTTAGATATGAGGACCATTGGCACTAAACTAGAGGATTTAGGTCATAATCGCATGGAAGAAGGCTTGTGCATGCAGTTGGGGTCTCATATCTAAACTCTTGCCTTGTTGTGTGTGCAGTTGGGGTGTTAGTTCAATGAAAAAGGGTTCTGCCTTAAGGATTGATCACCTAGGGTGGTTTGCAACCTCCCGAGTGGTCTGTGGTATCTAAGGGATGTTAGTTTGTGGTCAGATTGTAGGCCCCACTTCCAGAACTGGAATTAGCAGGTTGGGTCATGTTATAATAGCACTCAACCTCACATTTACCTAGGGATATTGTAAAAGTGGGTAAATGCTGGGAGGGGCGGTTACACTCACACATATGATTAAAGTGTCTAAAGGATATTTTGAAGGAAGGTTAACTTACTTGGAATATGTTTGTTGATGAATTTAATCTCTATTACAGAGTATTTTGTCACCGTCTCTGTTACCCCTTCTCCCGTACATTGGAGGGCTTATTCTGGAACCCGTGAGAAGTGACATAACCTGAAAACACCTGCATTGTATCCCCTTGAGTATGTACTTCATATGCCTTGAAGACACCTTCTGCAAAATACCCATAAATATAGCCCTTTTTCCATTGGTGTTGTTCCACAATGTATCACTCGCACCAATGGGGGAAATCCTCCAAAGAGGGCGTGCCAGCTGGCACTCTGTATCAAAGTCGCACTAGCACCAACCCGGTTGGGTAAAGTTTTTAACAAACCAACTTGCGAAGGTTCTTCCTAACCTATTCATGAACTGATTCCAGTTTGAGTTAGTTCAGTTGGGCTTCGAATCTCCATGG